>NIGD01000012.1:387052-406843 GCA_003055185.1 Escovopsis sp. TC
TGTCCCGCGCACCCCCTAATACTCCCCCTCCTCCCCCTCCTCCCCCTCCCCCCTCTCCCCCGCAAGCTCCCGGAAAATGCGTATCAAACTCCTCACCCCCACCAGCGTGTTCTCGTCCGGCCCCATCCCGGGCGTGAACTGCGCGTGCGCGAAGTCGATCATCTTGAGGGAGAAAATGGGCGGCAGGCGGGGCTCCCCGAACTCGTCGAGGTCGTCGTCGTCGTCCTCGTCGGAGTCGTAGTCCTCGTCCTCGAGGACGATGCCGCTGTCCATGCGGGTGTTGGTGCGGGGGAGGGGTTTTGGTGGTGCTGTCGTTGCTGTGATGGTGGAGGGTGTTGTGACGGTGGAGGGTACTGTAATCGTGGAGGGTGTTGTGATGGTGGAGGGGACTGTGATGGCGGATGGCATGCGCGTCGATTGGGTGATTTGCGTGATATTCGCTTGTGCTTGCGGTTGTGGCGCCGGGAGCGGCGATTCCAGGGGCAGGGGCGACGGGGAGGACGATGCAAACGCCTCGTCGACGTAGTCGTTGTTCTTCTGTATCGCGGCGGCGAGGTGACGCCCGTCGCCCTCGAAGAGGAAGAGCAGCGAAGAAGAGTAGATGCGTGTCTCGTGGCGCAGGAGGACCTGCTCGACGCGCCGCAGCTCGCGCAGGAAGCCCGCGCAGACGGCGCGCCCGAGGTCGTCGTCCACGCCGGCCTCCTTGTTGAAGACGAAGCGGCGGAACTCGCCGGCGACGTTGTCGTTGGTGACCTTGGTGCGCCCGTACTCCTTGTCGTAGACCTTGTAGCCCTCGTGGTCGAGCTCGTCGCTCTGGGCGGAGCCCTGGAAGACGCGCATGCCGGCGATGCGGAAGCCGAGCTTGGCGTGCGTCGTCTCGGCCGTGATGGCGTCGAAGCGCCGCTTCTTCTCTGGCGCGGCGTCGTCGGCCCACAGCCGCACGCCGAGCTTGACGTCCAGGATGTTGGCCTTTTTGTACCCGTGTGACGCGTTGCCCAGGACCACGGCGCGGTCCGTCTTGATCCTCTTGCCCTTGCTGGGCACCCAGCCTGTGGCCGTCGCGGCGACCGCCGCTGTCACCGGGTCTGGGGCAAAGCTTTCTGTCGTCGTCGTCATCGTCGTCGTCATCGTTGTCGTTGTCGTTGTCGCCGCTACCTCTGTTGCTGCCACGGAGTTGATCGTTGACGCTGTCGTCGTCATCGCTGTCTTCGCCGTCGCCGTCGTCGTCATCGTCATCGCTGTCTTCGCTGCCGTCGTCGTCGTCGTCATCGCTGGGGCTGCTGTCTCTGTCGTCTTGGTCTTCTTCGCTGTCGCCGTCATTCCTTTCTCTGCCGACTTCTGATGGTAATGCTGCGGGGTCGGCGGCATGGAGACGATGGGGGCGCGGGCGGCCTGCTCGATGATGGTCGCCTTGAGCTGCTCCTTTGTCTGCTGGACCTCGCCGACGTCGGCGATGAGGCCCATGACGGCCTGGTCGACATCCTCGGGCGCGCTGAGCCGCAGCTCGCCGAGGTAGACGGGCATGACCTCTGCGAAGTCGCGGAGGCCGTTCTGCTCGATGGTCTGGTACCAGTGGAGCTCGGAGGGGGTACAGGGCTTGATGAAGAGCTCGCCGTCCTCATCGCAGAGGGTGCCGGCGCTGTGATGGGTCAGTATATCCATCCTGCATGCATACGGAATTTCGATTCGAGACACCACGTGGGGATCGCGTGGGGAGTGCAGGCGCGAAGAAGAAGAAGAAGAAGAAGAAGAAGAAGAAGAAGAAGAGAGTCCTGAACTTACTGGCCGGCGACAGCGTAGTTGTAGTCGCGGAGCTCATCCGGGGTGGGTATTCTCCGTTTCGCAGCCATCTTGACTCGGGAATGGAAGAATGCAGGGACTCGGCCGGTACGTGGAGCCAACGAGGGAGGTCGTGAGAGGGCGTGTTGAATAACGCGTTCTGCCGGATCGAGGATGTGAAGAGACTGCAGAACCTGGAGAGACTGAAGAGGGAGAGGAATACGGAGGAGAGGAGGAGGAAGAGGGAGAAGAGGGAGAGGAGAAGGAGGTAGAGGAGGAAGAGGAAGAAGAGGAGGAGGAGGAGGAGGAGGAGCTGAAGTTGCGAGTGGATTGCAGGGTTTCGATATGGTGAGGTCGAAAGCGTGCCCAATCTGATGATGATGGATGATGACACACAGGGAGAATCTGTGTGGATCAAGAGAGAAGAGCAGAGGAGAAAAAGGACGAAAAAAAAAAAGGAAAAAAAAAAGACGACGTCAGAGGGGACTCGGGTATAAATCGTTCTCGAAACACGGTTCGCGAGAGAACATGAGGGGAGAAAAAGAAATTTGGATACGACGAGATCAATCGACGGCCGTTCAATCTGGAAGTAGCCGAGCCCGAGCTTGATGTCGCGCCCGTACGAGTCCAAGCACTGGGATGGATGTGCGAGAACGGGTACCCCGTACTCGTAGAATCGAGATGATGCTTGGCGGTTGCGGCAAGGGGGGGCGGAGGCGGGCTGGGGGGAGCCTTGCGGGAGTGTCGAGGACGTGCGACGATGGGGGATGTTGCGCAGGAGATCGGCTGGGGGACGTCAGGTGGTTTGACGAGGATTGCCTATTGGCACAGGGTGGGCGAGTGTAAGGATTGGTTGGTGGAGGCAGAAGGCCAGGATGGGGGAGGATGATGATGACGGGGGTGGATGGTGGGTGGTGGGTGATGGATGGAGGATGGTGGAGGAGGAGGAGGAGGAGGAGGAGGAGGAGGAGGAGGAGGAGGCGGCACGAAGATGACAGGATGGAGGAGGAGGATCTAGGATCATGGACTGGATGGGAGGCGGGAGGCAATTGTGGCGCATACGGGAGGTGGACTTTGGGGAGGGATCCAACGTGCATGGGGCTTCGACAGCGGCTGCTTCCATCTACTACTAGTAGTACTCCGTACTTAGTATCTATCCATCGCCTCTCATGCATCACGATCGCAGATGCATCATGACCTCGAGAGGGATCTTCTCAAGCTGGCGAAGAAGGCAAAGAACACATATGGAACTCCGGTCGGTGTGCTCGGTGTGCCCGAGTCCTCGCTCACCTGGCCGACCCTCCCCAGCCACACTTGAGACAGCCGCCACACCGGGGCGCTCCATCCATGTGCATGTACTCCGTACTCCGTACACCTCGCACGTTTGCTGTGTGCGAGTACATACATGCATGTACAGTACATGTACTCCGTGGATCTGGCGGAAGTCCGCTGAGACTGCCTGCTGGGGCGCCTGGCCGCCTGGCCGCGGGGCGCTCCCAGGGGGATCTCCAGCCTGGAGGCCCCCCTGTGTGCGGTGGGCTTAGGGGGGCATCCGTGCCCTGTGGATGCACTGTGCCTGGATCCAGTATGGCGGTGGCGCGTGCGTCCTCCGCTGAGGCTGAACCTCAGGGATCTTGGATGGATCTTGGATGGATCCAGCAACCAGCATCAATCCGACTCCACCCGTGCTCCACGGTCCATGGGCGTGATCTGGGAGGAAGAAGAAGTCCACATACGGAGTATGAGTACAGATGGATAGATCAAGGATGGCTCAAGGGGGAATGGACCCAGGATGGATGGGTCAAGCGGCTGGTGTGCTGGAAGGACTGGAGGCTGTCTTGCCCTGGCCAGCCCTACGGAGGCAGACACGGCACTCGTGCTTGTACTCGTACGAGCAAGGAGAGGCGATGGCGACACGAGGGCATCAGGATCCATGGAATGGAGTCGAGGATGGATCGGCAGAGCTTCGTCTTCCATTCGTAGACCCGCAACAGCTTGCATCATGCGACTGCATTGCCCCTCTACTCGTGCCGAGAGGGAGAAATGCCGCATCCTCGGGACTTGGATCTTGCTTCTCGTCACTCCTCCTCCTCCTCCTCCTCCTCCTCCCCCTCCTCCTCCCCCTCCTCCTCCTCCTCGTCATCCCATATCCCACGCCTCGCATGCAGCAAACGCATGGAATGGGTCTAGAAAAAAAGACAAAAAGTCCTCGAGTCTAGCAGTCTGCCTCCCGGGAGGCCTGAGAGGGCTGAGACGCCGCGCAGCCCAGCCCGGGATCACTGGGCGCTGCGGCAGGCCAGGTGAGATCGCGACATGACGTCTGCGCCACGGTCGCAGGCGCCGAGCAGGCATCCTCCTGCATACATGTACTCCTGCATACATGTACTCCGCACATACGGAGCACTCATCTTCCTACTCCATCCATCCTACTCGTACTCGTACATCCATCCTCCATCCATCCTGCGTCTCTGCTCGCACTCATGCAGTCCCTGTTGAGTCCCGGCACGGCATGTGGGCTCGTGCCTGGATGCAATGCCACCGCCGGGTCCTCGGTGCGGGCGGGAGGCAGCGTCTTCGAGGCCGCGACGAGGCGTCCTCGCCGGGGGCTGCCTTCTTGCCCTGGCCGTCTCCGCGACCCATCCCCGTCTGCTGCCCGTCTGCTGCCCGTCTGCTGCCCGTCTTCGATCGCATCACACAGGCTTTCCTTGGAAGAACCGCCACTGGTGTCCTTATCGATCGACGCAGGCTCCAAGCAAGCTTCTGCGCCTCCGTCCCCTCCGGGGTGTGCAGAGCAAGGAACGCCAGATCGACAATGTCTGTCGCGCTCGGAGAGCTGGCAGCGTCATGCTGTGCGAGTCGGCATCATCGTTGTGTCCTTCTACCAGTACGGAGTACTCGTACTCGCACTCGTAATCGTATGTGTCTGGCCGTGTGCTTGTGTGCCTGTGGATTTTGTGTGTGTCTTCCGTTCACTCGGCTAGACACTCCCAACCGTGTGCGTGCAATGTCCCACTCGAGATCGACGCAGGCTTCTCGCTGTCTTCACACGCCTGCGCTCGTGTGACTGTCCGATCGTTGGGGGGAAGTTCGTCCCCTGTCACTGCTGTCGGGGGCATTCTCATCAGCGCTCGCCTGGACCTGCTTCTCCCGGGGGGAGGGAGGGGGGGGGGCAACTCATCTGACGGTATGGAGTACGGAGCAGGGACTCATTGCGTGTATGGAGTAGACTCAGCCACCTCCCCGTGACACGGGAGACTTGACCTCGATGAATGCATCGACCCGGGAAGAGGCTGTGGCCTGTCAAAAGACATCGGATCGGCGGGGGGAGAGAAATAGAAGAGCATTGATGTTCTCGTCTGCTCTCTCCAGCTGTGAGGCAGGGGGCCTGAGAAAAGGGGCCGCCCCTGACTCTGCTCCGTGAAGAGACGAGAGACAGGCTGAAGGCAGAGCGAAGACGGGAAGATGCGAAAGATGCGAGTTGCCGTGCAGCTCGAGGACTAGACCCAAAAGCATTCGAGGGCACAGAAGCATGGAAGAGGCGTCAACAGGCGTCAAGGGCTTCGAAGACTTCAAAGAATTGATTGAGAACATTGAAGGCGGTCGTGATTCTGCCCGGCGGCAAACGGCAGTCACGACCACGTCCTCTCCCGCTCTTTCCCTTTCCTGCTTTTGCCCTTTCTCTCCTCCTCCTCCTCCTCCTCCTCCTCTTCTTCCCTTCAAATAGATGCTTTCTCTTCTCCTCTTCCCCCCCCCCCCCTTCGATCTGTCGACTTTCCCCTCAACTCTTCATATCTTCTCATCCAAGTCTCGCCTTTCAGTCGCAAGCAGAGTTATCGGTATCGCCATCCTCGACCACTTGCCGCGCCCTCCCGCAACTCGAAGATCTCGCGTTGCCTGATGCGTACCTAGTACTCCATGCATTGACTTTGAACAGCCTCAGACCATCCAATTATCACCATGTCCATCGACAATGCTTCCTTGGACGAGTACAGCATTGCAGTCGACGACTCGGGGCTGTCGAGCCCGGCTCGGGAGATCTGCTTGGACGGCCTCAACGACGTGAGCTCCGCACCTACAGAAGAATTCTCCGAGCCGCCGAGCACCGTCTTTGCAGAGAGTTCCTTGGTCGAGGAATGGGAAGGGGAGAAGATGGGGAAAACCGGGGGCAAGAGGGGCGGGATGATGGAGGCACGCGAGGCTGAGATGGAGAAGCTACAGCAGAGTGAGATGCAGAAGGCACTAGAGGGAGAGGCGAAGGTTCTGGAGGGAGAGATGGGGCCAGAGAAGGGAGAGGTGGCTGTTGGCGACGACGACGACGACGACGACGACGACGACGACGACGACGACGACGACGACGACGAGGAGGAGGAGAAGGAGGGGGAAGAGGAGAAAAAGGAGGCCGGGGAGGAGAAGAAGAAGAAGAAGAAGAAGAGGAAGAGCAAGGGAAAGACAGCCGCCAAAAGGGGCCCCACCGCCATGCCCAAGTCTAAAGGCACTGGCTTTGAAGGTACGTTGCCGGAGACGCCGTGCCTCGAGCTTCTCGGGACTGTCTGCTTCGGTTGGGACTGACCGCAAGGGCTGGCAGAGTTCTACGCAGACCCTCCAATGACGGCTGAGGAGGTCAAGGAGGAGAGGACTCAGCTATATGCTTCGTGAGTTGCCCTCATGATGCCTTCTTTCCAATCTCATCTCTTCCTCTTCCCCTCTTTGCCAATGGCCTATTAGCTGACAGCCTGTCCAGAAAGATCCCCTTTGCGAGGTAAGATTTGACCAGCGGCGGATCAGAAGGGAATGAATGGTGGCCCTGACCTTCTGGCCTCGCAGGCGCATCCAGACATGCATTCAGCGATTTCGGTCCCGTCGACGCCTGCAGGGCAACCTCACCAACTACTTCAACCAGTATCTCTTCCTCGGCGGCGTCGACACCACCCCCAATCAGTACGGCGGAGTGGACGCAAGCGATCTCAAAAGCCTCACCGCAGCCGAGCGTCACGAGATGATGGCCACCGACGTGGTGCACGACGGAGGCGAGGGCGCCGACGAGCGTTTCTACCACGGCAACGACGAGAACTGGTGCGTGGACTTTGCCGGGGTGGCTGCCGGTTTCCTGTGCAACACCCTCAAGGAGATGACGGCGCTCGAGCCGGACCCGATGAACGCCGCCATCTCGGTCGTCGAGAACTTCCTCAACTACCTGCTCCACCACGACGTGTGCCCCGAGTTTGAGGAGGACGCGCTCCAGGCTCTGGACGTGTGCGGCCTGGCACGCGAGGAGTGGCCCATGATCGCCGAGATGATGCACCTCCTGCCCGGGGAGTTCAACCTGGCCGCGGCGGAGCTCTTCACCGAGACCTCGGGCTGCGACTGGTCCTTCGCCGGGTTCACGCGCCGCGCCGACTTCCACCCCGAGGCCGTCTTCTACTCGGCGCTCGCCACGGCGGACAACAACACCCTCTTCCACGACGTGTGCCGCGACGACCTCGGGCTCGTCCGCGAGTTCGACGTCGCCCTCGAGTTCGTGCACGTCGTCCGCCCGTCTCCGGATATCGTCCAGCGCTTCGAGATGACCAGCTTCTCCGCCAACGGCGCCGCCGACTTCACCCTCCAGGCCATCGGCAAGGCCACCCTCCGGCGGACCGTCTTCCGCGACGAGTGGGACCACCCGGAGGTGCCCTGCCCGATCGACGACCGCCCCATCGACCTCTTCCTCGAGGACCCGATCCTCGCCTGCGTCAAGCCCGGCATGAAGATGGTCGCCCGCATCGGCGAGCTCAGCGGCGGCCTGTACTTCCTCAAGACGATCCACAAGGTCGCGCCCAGCTTCTACACCTTCCTCCCGCAGGAGCTCATGAAGCACTACAAGCGGCCGCGCGAGAACGAGCGGCCGGCGCCCTCGGTGCACGACCCGCCGTCGTGGGAGCCCCTTGGCAAGCAGACGCGCGGCGAGCGGCCCTGCAGCCTGTCCGAAGCGATCGACGAGGCCAACGCCAGCGGAGTTCAGTCCCTATAGAGTGATGACATGGAGAATTCCGTGGGGAGGGGCTTGGATGTAGGCGCTCGTTCTTGGAGGGGCAAGGCGAGGGAGGCACGGCCGGCGGAGGAGGACGCGGCGGACGACAAGGGCTTTTTCAGTATTGGTTGCGGCGATGAGTACGACAGACTGAGCAATATCATGTGGTAGGCTGCAGGCACAAGGGAGGGAAACCCAGTCGTAGAGGCATTGGTATTGCAGGATAGGGTCACTGTATGGATTATTCAGGAGGCCTTAGAAGGAGTTGAGATATGAACGCATGGGATGCGTGAGAGAGAGAGAGGCTTGGAAGGAAGGGCATGAACGTACAGATTCATTGATAGGGATTCAGAGAATACAAGGCCATCACAGTAGTGGATGGATCATGGAGAACGTGGGGTGATGGAGAGCGTGAACGCGGTGATGCATCGATGGTGATTTTTTTGAAGGCGCAAGGCCATCAAGGATGAGGTTTATTATTGAGGGGGGTGGGCTTGCACGTTGGAAAGACAAGTTCGTGTCACGCCGTCACAGATGCTTCCTCCAACATACGTCGACCACTGCCGTCCAAGCCGAGTCCCACAGTACAAATGTGTACAAGTATAAAATGATTTGAGATTGCTTACACTCTTGAAGTCATGGCCCACGCTCCCTTCACTACTAGTACTTGGCACTGGCCCTTGGAAGAAAAGGGGCCTGAGAGCACTACTAGTGACCCACGCATTCCCAGTTTGCTCCGAGCCCGACAAAGAACGCCCATACAAAGAAAGACAAAAGGAATGAAGAGAGTAAGAAAAGAGAAGAATGGAAAGGAATAGAAGAGAAAAGAATACATCTCGACGGAGACATCCCCTGTGGCGCCATCGCCACCCACGAGCGCGACATACTTAAGATTATGCAGACGTCGTTCCCCTGCCTATCGCCGTCATCGATGACCTCCATCTTGCAGGAACAGGCCCCACAGCTGACGCAGCCGACTTGATGGCAGTGGAAGCCTGGCAGTGGAAGCGACAGCCTACTCCCTCGTCTGGATCTTGTGGTCCCCCGGCATAGGCGTATACGGCGGCGGGGGCGCGCTCGACCCCGCGTCTGCGAACTCCCCGCGCTGCTGCCACGTGCCGTAGTTCATGCCGTCCTGGACGCGGTGGTCCTGCTCGTGGGACTGCTGGTACTGGGCCTGATCAGCGGGGTATTGCGGCTGGTGGTGGTGGTGCTGGTCCTGGTGATGGCACTGCGACTGCGGCTGCGCCTGGTGCTGCGCGGCATAGTCCATGCGCTGCTGGGGCGGGGCGCGGACGTAGACGTAGGTGACGCGGCCGTCCTGGCCGTGCTGCTGGCGGGGATGGTGTGGGGGGTGGAGGTTGTCGTGGGCGAGGGGCTCGTAGGAGTAGTCGGAGGGGTCGGGGTACTTGGCGATGATGTACCAGGCGTGGAGGAGGCCGGGGAGGTAGCCGAGGAGGCAGAGGAGGATGTTGACGAGGGAGTCTGCGCTGCAGAGGCCGGATTTGACCCAGACTGGGGGGGGGGGGATTAGCTACATGATACGAGGGCCTCTTGATGATGAGAGGGTGGTCGATGGGCGGGTTGGAGGTCCATCAGGATGAGGAGCTGCTGAGGGATGGGGGGTGACGAGCATGGTGAAGGGGGAAAGAGGACGATGAGCATGGAGAAGGGGGGCCGTGACGATGAGGTTGAAAGGGGAACTGGGTGACGAGCGTGATGCAGATGACGGTGTTGTGAGGGCATCCAGGGAGATGACGTGGGTTTGAGAGGCGCCGATATCGATATGGATGCAGGCTGAGAGGGGATAGGGTCTGGAGGAAAGTGGATGCAGGGCCCGGGGGCTTACCAGGCAGTGGAGGGAAGAGGACGGCGAGAACGCCGAGGAAGATGTCTGTCGAGCACATCCTGCGAGGGGCTCGAGTCTTGCGATCCGGGAGCTCGGTGATCAGATCGAGAGAGGGGGACGAAGCAGAGTGAAAAAAGACGCGCGGCTGACTGCGATGAGGGCAGATGACGATGGGGTCTATCCGGGACTTGACGGAGGAGATGGCGATGGATGCATGTGGATGGAGATGGAGGGAGGTTGGATGGAGGTGGGAGGATTGCGTGCGCATGCAGCTATTGCGAGTCTGAGGCTGAGGAGAGGGAGCTGTATGCATCTAAGGGGGTTGGATGCTCATGCGGTGGCGGTGCTGCGGGGCTGAGCCACACCCGTGATCTGAGGAAAGTGCCTAGTACGGAGTACGAGTAAGGGAAAGAGCGCCTGCCATGAATCGAGAAGCTTGAGCTTGCGTGATGGCCTCTGATTGGCTGCAAAGGAATGGCAGATCCGCAGGCGTGCAGGGATGTTGGACCAATCAGGGGACTGCAAATGGCTATCGATCAAGTATCCTCAACATGAAAATCGTATGCCAAATACATCATAGGATTCGCACCCTCACCGAATTGACCGAGCGGGTGGTCAATTTGCCGAGACTCAGCCGCGGTGAAGCCCACGGTGAACCATGCCGACCCGAGTTGAACGTCGAAGCGGCGGCGACGATCGAAAAACGTGAACCATCCATCTCTTTTCCCCACCGCGACGACATGGAGACGCTGGGTTGAGAGCGTGCGTGTCTCTTCTTCTTCTTCTTCTTCTTCTTCTTCTTCTTCTTCTTCTTCTTCTGCTGGTCTACTAGTAGATACGTTTATCTCGAGGATCAGAATCCCCGCTCGACCGGTGGAATCGCCAGCATGGACGACCTGCTCAATCTCGAGCTGCTGTCGCTCGTGTCCAAGGTCACGTCCGAGCTGCAGAACCACGTCGGCATCAGCGACAAGACCCTCGCCGAGTTCCTCATCGCCCAGCGCCTCGAGAGCGACGGCAAGGCCGACTTCCGCAAGAAACTCGATGCCATCGGCGCAGACTTCCCCCCCAGCCTGGTCGACAGCCTCGACCGGCTGGTGCGGGCGATGCACCCCAAGTTCAGGGACATGAAGGGCGGCAACCACGACTTCGACGACGACGACGACGCCGCCGCAGAGCCGAAGCATCACTCGCGGACGATGGAGGAGAAGGAAAAAGTGTTCAGCGGGCTCGCCATGCCGGACAGGGCGCCCGAGAAGAACGGGGCTCTGGCCGATGGGGACGCCATCGACGACACGCTCGCGCTGCTGGAGGGCCTCGAGGGGAAGGCCAAGGCGAAGAGCGCGTCGAGGAGGAAGCGCAGCAGGAGTCCGGACGGCGAGGGAAGGGAGTCGAGAAGGGGACGGCGGAAGCGGGACAAGTATAGGTCGCGGTCCAGATCAAGGGAGGACGGCGGCGCCGACGACAGGTATGCTGATGGCGATGGCGATGGCGATGGCGATGGCGATGGCGATGGCGACTGGAGGGATGGGTTCAAGGAGCATCGCAAAAGCAGCTCGAGGCGACATCACCACCACCACCACCATCACCACCACAGACGGCACAGCGAGGACTACGACGATGACGATGACGACCGTCACAACGACAACGAACACGACAGGGAGTTGAGGCGGCAACCATCCGTCGAGGTGGACGACGTCCCGCAGCTGCACAAGGTGTACGACGGCCACGTCACGGGCATCAAGGACTTTGGCGCCTTCGTCAACCTGCACCACGTGCGCGGCAAGGTCGACGGCCTCGTGCACGTCTCCCGCATGGCGGCCGGGCAGCGCATCAACCACCCGGCAGACCTGCTCTCCAGCGGCCAGAAGGTCTGGGTCAAGGTCGTCTCGATCGAGGGCTCGCGGATCGGGCTGTCGATGCGGGACGTGGACCAGGACTCGGGCATGGACCTCCAGCCCCAGGCCCGGATCACGACGGGCGCCAACATGGAAGCCCTCGGCGCGAAAGGCGCAGGCGGCACCTCTGCGAACCTTGGCGGCGGCGGCGGCGGCGGCTTCGGCTTCGTCGACGATCCCTCCGCGCCGACGATGCACCAGCCGCGAGACGCGCTGGGCCCCCCCCGGCACAGGAAGAGGATGACGTCCCCCGAGCGGTGGGAGATCCGCCAGCTCATCGCCTCGGGGGTGGCCAAGGCGTCCGACTACCCCGACCTGGAGGAGGACTACAACGCGACGCTCCGTGGCGAGGGGGAGCTGGAGCTCGAGGAGGACGTGGACATCGAGGTGCGCGAGGAGGAGCCGCCCTTCCTGGCGGGCCAGACGAAGCAGTCGCTGCAGCTGTCGCCGATCCGCGTCGTCAAGGCGCCGGACGGGTCGATGAACCGCGCGGCCATGGCGGGGACGACGCTGGCCAAGGAGCGCAAGGAGCTGAAGCAGCGCGAGGCCGAAGAGGCGACGGCCGCGAACGAGGACGGCGATGGCGGCAACGGCGAGAACAGAGACCTGGCGTCGCAGTGGCTCGACCCGATGGCCGACCCGGACAAGCGCCGGTTCGCGAGCGACATGCGCAACGCGCGCATGAACAACAACGGCCACGCCGGGAACAGCAACGCCAACAACGGCGGCAACCACAGCAACAGCCACGGCTTCGGCGGCAGCAATGGCCACCATCCCGGCGACGTCCCCGAGTGGAAGCGCGTCGTCATCCCCAAGGGCCAATCCCTCGGCAAGCGCACCACCCTCAGCATCAAGGAGCAGCGCGAGTCCCTCCCCGTGTACGCCTTCCGCTCGCAGCTCATCGCCGCCGTCCGCGCCCACCAGATCCTCATCGTCGTCGGCGAGACCGGCTCCGGCAAGACCACCCAGCTCACGCAGTACCTCGCCGAGGCGGGCTTCGCCGACGACGGCATCATCGGGTGCACGCAGCCGCGCCGCGTGGCCGCCATGTCCGTGGCCAAGCGCGTCGCCGAGGAGGTCGGGTGCCGGCTCGGCGACGCCGTCGGCTACACGATCCGCTTCGAGGACTGCACCAGCCCGGCCACGCGCATCAAGTACATGACGGACGGGATGCTGCAGCGCGAGATCCTCATGGACCCGGACATGCGGCGCTACTCGTGCATCATGCTCGACGAGGCGCACGAGCGCACCATCGCGACGGACGTGCTCTTCGCGCTGCTGAAAAAGGCCCTCCGGCGACGGCCCGACCTGAAAGTCATCGTCACCTCCGCCACCCTCGACGCAGACAAGTTCTCCGCCTACTTCAACGAGTGTCCCATCTTCACGATCCCCGGCCGCACGTTCCCCGTCGAAATCCTCTACTCCCGCGAGCCCGAGTCCGACTACCTCGACACGGCCCTCGTGACCGTCATGCAGATCCACCTCACCGAGCCCAAGGGCGACATCCTGCTCTTCCTCACCGGCCAGGAGGAAATCGACACCGCGTGCGAGATCCTCTACGAGCGCATGAAGGCCTTGGGCAGCTCCGTCCCCGACCTCCTCATCCTCCCCGTCTACTCCCAGCTCCCCTCCGAGATGCAGAGCCGCATCTTCGAGCCCGCGCCCCCGGGCAGCCGCAAGGTCGTCATCGCCACCAACATCGCCGAGACGTCCATCACCATCGACGAGATCTACTACGTCGTCGACCCGGGCTTCGTCAAGCAGAACGCCTACGACCCCAAACTCGGCATGGACTCCCTCGTCGTCACGCCCATCTCGCAGGCCCAGGCGAACCAGCGCGCCGGCCGCGCCGGCCGCACCGGCCCGGGCAAGTGCTTCCGCCTCTACACAGAGGCTGCCTACCAGTCCGAGATGCTGCCTACCTCCGTGCCCGAGATCCAGCGCCAGAACCTCGCCCACACGATCCTCATGCTCAAGGCCATGGGCATCAACGACCTCCTCCACTTCGACTTCATGGACCCGCCCCCCATCAACACCATGCTCACCGCCCTCGAGGAGCTCTACGCCCTCTCCGCCCTCGACGACGAAGGCCTCCTCACCCGCCTCGGCCGCAAGATGGCCGACTTCCCCATGGAGCCCTCCCTCGCCAAAGTCCTCATCGCCGCCGTCGACCACGGCTGCTCCGACGAGATGCTCTCCATCGTCGCCATGCTCAACCTCCCCTCCGTGTTCTACCGCCCCAAGGAGAAACAGACGCAGGCCGACCAGAAAAAGTCCAAGTTCCACGACCCCCACGGCGACCACCTCACCCTGCTCAACGTCTACAACGCGTGGAAGCACTCCGGCTACTCCAACCCCTGGTGCTTCGACAACTTCATCCAGGCCCGCTCCATGCGCCGCGCCAAGGACGTCCGCGACCAGCTCGTCAAGATCATGGACCGCTACCGCCACCCCATCCTCTCCTGCGGCCGCCACACAGACAAGGTCCGCAAGACCCTCTGCACCGGCTTCTTCCGCAACGCCGCACGCAAGGACCCCCAGGAGGGCTACAAGACCCTCATCGAGGGCACCACCGTCTACCTCCACCCGAGCTCCGCCCTCTTCGGCAAGCACTCCGAGTGGGTCATCTACCACACCCTCGTCCTCACCACCAAGGAGTACATGCACTGCACCTCCAGCATCGAGCCAAAGTGGCTCGTCGAGGCCGCCCCGACCTTCTTCAAGGTCGCCCCCACCCACAAGCTTAGCAAGAGGAGGCAGGCCGAGCGCATCGTCCCGCTCCACAACAAGTACGCCAGGGAGGACGACTGGCGCCTCAGCGCCCAGAGGAGGGGCGGCAGAGGCGGTGGAGGAGGGACCTGGGGTTAGCCGGGGGACGTCGTTGTCTTCGTTTTTCTTCTGTCGTCATCGTTGCCATCTTTCAACTTTTGTCATGCATGATTCTGATGCGCATGCAGCATGCTTCGGAGTTTTCAGGTTCCGTGTACGATCAGATCAATGTGCTGGTGTGAAACGAAAGAGAAGAAGAAATCGAGAAATCATATTCTGGGTATACTTGCTATGCTAAAAAAACCATTTCATGCGCCTGTGCCGTCATCATCATGTGTGCATTCCCAGTGGATCAAAACTCCCTATAATGCAGTGAGAAACAGAATGGAGGGGCAAGGGAGAAAAGGGGATACAGTCTTCGACCACACAAACCGATAGCTCCACCTCACCAGGGCTTCATATGAAGCTCGATGACTTCCCTTTTCGCTGTGCTTTCTCCCAGCGTCAGGCGATCAATCGCCTCGCAGACGGAGATGTGACCAGTGCGATGCGCCAACTCGCGCGGAGTGAGCCCTTCATCATCCAAGAGCCCTAGGTCCGCCCCCCAGGCGGCCAGAACCTCCACGCACTCGACATGCCCATGCTCTGCAGCGTGGTGAGCCGGCGTCCTCGAATTGCGAGACGAGATGCCGTTGACAGAGTTCCTGAGCGGCGTGTGCCCCAGCAGGAGTTGCAGCATCCGCTCGTTCCCGGCTTGCGCAGCTGTCTGCAGCGCGTTCCATGTGCATCCGGGATCGCTTGCCGCCTCACAGTTCCAGTTGAAGGGCGGCTGATCGTGGCGCTCGAAGACGTCGATCAGGCTCTTCATGATGGCCAGATCGTCCCCGCCCGGCAGCGGGTCAAGACAGGCAGCGAGCAGGAACATGTTCCAGGACCCATGTCCAATAGAGGGATCAGCGCCGTAGTTGAGCAGGAGCTTGACGAAGAGGGGCAAGGGGCACGGGTGGATTGCCAACCCGAGGGGAACGACAGGCTTGCCGTTCCACGGCTTTGGGTTGGGGCTGAGCCCGGCGCGCAACAGCAGGGTCAAGGTCAGCAGATTGCTGCGATCCTCGGGATCCCCGGCATTGATCAGCCTCTGGTAGATGGGACCTTCGGCCACGAGCAGGTGTTCCCTCGCAGGGCTCTTGAGAAGGCTGACCAGCTGTTGAGGCTCTTCATTGCCCACGAGGCAAGTCACGAAGTCAAGTCCGGGTAAAAATTTGCGGCTGTCGTCCAAGAATATGCCGGTCTGCGCGAGAAAGGCGAACGTATCCCACTGCCGGTGCTCGCAGGCTCGTTTGAGCAGGCGGGCCGCGCTGTCGGTCTTGTAGAATTGCTGAAGTCGATCTTTGTCGCAGCACTTGAGCACGGTCAAGAACCACGGCGCTTTGACGAGTGACCAGGGCCCGGCGCCGTATCGCGTGACCTCCTTCAGACCCATCAAGGTCCCGTCCTCTCCTGGCGCTGCGTCTTGATATGTTCTGTGACTTTCCACGTCGATCAACGCGGTCAAGGCAGCTAGCAGAGACGCGTCGACGATCGATTGGGTATCGGAGGATGAGTTCTTGGCATCACGATAGCCCTCGTTGATCGCGTCGCACGCTGTTTTCCATGTATTCTTGCGCAGCTCAACGGTGTCCTCGGCCCTCAGGAGCTCCGCCATCGTCTCTCGCAACAACGTCGCGTGGCAAGGCTGGAAGTTGGAAGATCCAAAATTTCGGAGGGCGCGGGTGTGAAGTTCAACGATGGTATGAATCATGGCTCCGGCAGGTGTGTGGCCTCGGCGATTGACCTTTGCAGGCTTCGACCCTTGAAGGTATGCAAGTTCCCGCACGAGCTCCGGTGTCGCCAATGGATTCAAGCGGTGAGAGACTTCGTCCAGAGAGAGGAGATCAATCTCGCCAAAGTTTGCGCCGATGGCTGCCAGGCCCTTTGTGAGATCGAGGTTGCCCCACGGTCCCGCGGCGTGCGCTTTGAAATGACCCGGCACCGAGACTCCGGATGCCTGCATTTCTCGAACGAGTCTCACAGGGACGGTGGCGTCCTTCACAGACTGGAAAGTCGGAGCGTCTGCTATCGAGAACAAGGCCATGTCGAGGGGGGTCTGACGACTCCCACTGTCTGACGCCTGCATGTGCCTTGTTTTGTCCGGATCGTACTGGCATAGCCATTCGAGAAGAGCGAGGTCGTGGCAGGAACAGGCATAATGCCATAGATTATGCCCCATAGAATCCGTGTCTGAGATGGGAATCTTGTGCTTGAGATGCATGAGGTCGAGCATCTCTGGCGTTTCGATGACCATGACCGGGGTGCGGCCGTCGTTGTCGATGAGAGTGCAGTCTGCGCCGGCCCTGATGAGAAACTCGACGGAGCGCAACTGGCCCGCAGAGACTGCGGCGTGGAAGAGGGTCTCGGTGGTGCCCCCATGGATAGGAATGTGCATGTTGGGGTCGAATTGGCTGTCATGTTTCAGTCTCTCCAGGTCGAAGAGGCAGCCATCTCGGATCGCGGTCTCGATTTCTTTGACGAAAGCGCCATCGACGCGCGTTGTCCACAGAGGGGCTTCTTGGGGCATTTGGGCGCCATATCTATCCATGATCTCGGCGAGGAGCGTCTGAGGATATGCGTCATTCATGACTGCGTCAGGCGGCAGGTCAAAGCGTTCAGACCTCTGTATCCACAGAGCGAGCTGCTCCAACGTCTTGCGAAAGGACTGGCGCTGCTCCTCGTTCAGCAACAGCATGCAGTCCTGGGCATTGCAGACGACGAATAGGGCGTGGTAGTCGAATTCGGTGCCCCGCCGTGCCACCTCGTCGAGGATTCTCGGCTCGTCGAGCGACGCGGACGCCCAGAACGCCAGGCCAAACAGAGACACGCCGCGGCCGGGGTCATCTAATTCCTGCGCCAAAGGGAAACCCCACTCCAGCTCGTTACGAATGTCATAGCGGAACTCGCAGTCCACGTCCCCGGGGCCCAGAAGAAGCTCAATTACGTCGGCGCGGTGTCTGTCGAGGTGTGCCTTGAAGACATCCGTCCAATTGCAGGGCGTCGTTCCGAACTCCAGCACGCCGGGCCCCACCAGGGCGCAGAAGATGGGAGGGCCGAGTACGCTCATCTCGATGGTGTCGTCCGCGGAATTTCGCCATAGGAGAAGTTTCTGGACGAGGGGCGGGATTGCGAGGACGGCAGCCATGTGCAAGGGGCTGACGAGGCCAAGGGCCAGGGCCTCGGCGAGCTGCACGAAGGCATTGGAGACACCGATCGGGAGCCTGTACTTCTTGGGCTGCGTGACTTTGGCGTATTCGAGAACCCATTGCTTGAAGTTGTGCCTCTCGGAGGCCGGGTCGAACAGGTGCAAGATCTCCTTCTGGAGCGTGTCCCAGTATCGGACGGCATATTGGGGCCAGGAGGCCGCCGCGATGGAGAACTCCGGTTCCCGCTGGCGAAACTGGCGTAGCTGGTGGCAGTCTGCCGAATAGGACTGCGCATTGACGTCGAGATCGAAGTCAAGGTCAGGACTATTGAGAATCTGGAGCCACGAGAGCACCTCGGCCGGCGATGTCGATTCAGCAGCCAGGTCGAGAGGTTTCATGCTTGGAAGCACCTCCGAGGCCCACCAGCATGATGCTAGTGGACAAAGCGATGAGAAGCGATGTGATCATAGCAAATGAATGACTGAAAATGATGACGATGAAGAAGCGCTGATGATGGTGATGGTGATGATGATGATGATGATGATGATGATGATGATGGAGAATCAAAATGAGAAGAAGAGGAGGAGGAGGAGGAGGAGGAGGAGGAGAAAATGAGGAGGAAAACTGGAAGGAAGAGGGAGAGGCAGAATGGAGGAAGGAGCGATCGATGAAACGAGGTCAGAGGTCGTCGAGCTTGAGCGGGAAGGAGCGACCGAGGCGCGAGCTCATGCGTTAGATGCATATTTTTTTATTGCATATCAAAGGTCTCTATCAGATTTATCTTCTTATCGGGGCGCTTGGGTCACCTGGCCTCTTTCTCCTCCTTCGATCCTTGTCTTCCTCTCCATGTCCTTCTCCACGTCTTCCTCCTCCTCCTCGTCTGCTTCGTCTGCTTCATCTGCTTCGTCTGCTTCGTCTGCTTCGTCTGCTTCGTCTGCTTCGTCTGCTTCGTCTGCTTCGTCTGCTTCGTCTGCTTCGTCTGCTTCGTTTGCTTCGTCTGCTTCGTCTGCTTCGTCTTTCTGTGGTTCATCGTCTCTGAGAAAATGCCCGGAAGCAATGCTCGAATGTGGGACGCTCAAGTCATGAACAAGTCGCTTTCAAACAAATACATTCCACCATTACTACGGAGTCAAGTTGACCAAAGATAGATACAACGCCGTTCGTCCAAGAATGTCTATACAATTTTCCAGTCGTCCATTATTCTCCCATACCTTTTCGGCCGGCGAGCACGGCCGCAATCATCGCCGAGAGGCCTCGAACGTCCTATCGCAAACGAAGCAGCCAAAGCCTTCCAAATCTCAACTTGGAGCTTGAGAATTCGAGCCGGGATCCCCATGTCTTGTGCTTGCTCGCTTCCCAAATCGGGGCTCTCACCGCTCCTGTCCTCGTCTCTCCCACTCTTTCTCAAACCCCTCGACAGTCCAGTTGCAAACGCCCCGCTCCCCGAATGCTGATGCTACTGCTGAAGATCAAGACTCCCACATGACCACTACAGCCATGGACGAGCTGTGGTCTTGGCTCGCAGCGCTCAGAGCATGAAGGCAGCAACGGCGGCGGCACCGATGAGGGGAGCCAGGAGCTTGGCATCGGCGGGGGGGGCGGCAGCACCGGTGGCGACGGGGGTGCTGGTCGCGACGGTGGTCGTCTGGACGTTGGTGACGGTGCTGGCGACGGTAGTGGTCGAGGCCGGCGCGCTGGTGGCCGACGTCGCGGCGCTGGTGGCGCTGGTGGCGCTGGTCATGGCCGAGGTCGTCATGCTCGTCGCGGGGGACGGCGACGGAGAGGGCGACGGCGACGGGGAGGGGCTGATCGTCGAGAAGACGACGGAGGAGACGACGCTGCCGCCGCCGGAGCCGCCGCCGTTGGACGTTGTCTGGGCAAAGGCACTGGCGGAGAGGCCGAGCGCGATGATGATGCCGGAAAAGTGCATTTTGAAAGGTGGATGATGATCGTGATGATCTCTTTATGTGTTTGTTCTCAGATTGGCTGGCTGGGAGATGACGGAAAAGATGCTTGGTTGCTGGTCGTCAGAAGATTTGCGAGACTTGGGAACAGGCAGAAAGAGGAAGGGAGAAGAAAGAAGGGAGAAGTGCGGGCAGTGGGGTGCCGGGAGGGGGGATGCCTCTTTAAACCCCTTGGAGGGAGGTGCGGATGGACGGATAGGGCCATGGCAGATCGGACGGCGCGAACCACGTCGGCCTATCACGCTCGAGAGACAAGAGATTGAGGAGGGTTGGGGGGGCGAGGGGG
>NIGD01000012.1:406868-417201 GCA_003055185.1 Escovopsis sp. TC
GGGGTGAACGAGAGTGGGGAGGGGATGGATACGACGGGAGGCATGTGGCGATCACCAGAGTTGAGCATGGTGACGTTGTCGTCGCTGCGGTTGCTTGGCTGCGGATCGACGAGGGCTCATGCTGATCGGGTGTCCATGTCGATTCCAAGAATTGGTGGGCAGGAAACACCTTCTCCAGTAGGGAACGAGTCGTGACCGGGGCATCTTGTGGGCTAGGCAGCTGCCGGGCGGAGCGACGGTCCGTTCGGCGCTCCCGCGGGAGTAACTTGTCGGCGGTAAGCAAAGGAGCATGGGGTAAAAGGGATCAGAGTGACGTGGTCTCCGGATTGGGGATTGGTTGTAGACGAACGACTGGAAGGGGTGGAGGAAATGGACAAATTGGAGGTGCTGGATGAGTTGGAGGAACTAGGAGAGAGGTGTGTTGAGGGAAGAGGCTGGAATGAAGGGTGCTCTCGAGGTTCGGGCCTGGAATTGGACCCGCCGACTGGAATGAGGACCTGGAGCGGGCGAGGCCTGGGCGGCGAGACGAAACGAGACGAGGCAAGACATGGCAAGGAAATCCAACACAAGGCAAGACATGACTCTTGTCTCGGTAGGTCCTGTTCAGATTTCAGGGGATTTTCGCTGACAAAATGCCAGAAACTCATCCTCATCAACTCACTGTCTTGGAATGGACAACTCGTTCTATCAGCAACGTGAATCAGCAACCACTTGGAGTAACCACTTAGAGCAGCCATTTCGGGAGCGACAACTTGGGAAACGACCCCAAGCAACTCCTGGAAAGACTTCCACTTGGACTATTCCCACCTTCAAAAGCTATGGTCTACGCAAGCCATCCACTGGCGAGAAATTCTCCCGAATCCGGATCGCCCGGACTACCCCAAAACGTCATGACGTCTCGTCGATCGGCCACTAGGCCTAGCGGAAGACGCGGGAACCATGCCGCCCAAGGATACTAAGTACCCGACGCAAAACGACTAGCAGCGAATGAAGATCTGACCAGCAGCCAAGGAAGACTACCAAAATCCCAAGGACACGTCCGGTTCAGAGAAAGACCACCTGCGCCGAAGGAAGGCCACCACCAGAGGTAGGTTCACCGCCGCCAAGAGTTGGAATGTAGTCTCCCATCTCATCCATCGGGCTCGGAGGTCGCTCTCCGCATCCGGAAGACGAGGCATGACGTTCGAGGCCCGGCCCCTTTCCTAGACTGGGGCGGTGGAAGATGAGGACAGATGTCGACTTACCGGGCCGTCTTGGGCAAGATGGATGGAAACCAGCGAGTGGTCTCGACGGATCGGTGTGAACGAAGTGAGGGCTGGCCACGACTCGGGCAAAGAGCCCGAAGAAGGAGATCTGTGCAGAGGAGTCGAGCAGAAGAAGACCTGCACAGAGGACTCTTGAAGGGAATGAATAGTGGGGCTGAGGACTTTGAGCCCATGGATATCAAGGAGAAGGACTTGAGCAGAAGAGACATCGGTCTTGATCAGAATGCGGATCTGTGGGCAAAGGCTCGAGCAGAGGCCATTCCGTGGGCAAAGGCTGGATGTGGACACGAAAGGCTCGATCGGTCTGGACAACTACCGATGCAGCAGGCCCCGTGCCGACCACTCCCAGATGCAACGTCATGGTGGAAGTGGTTCCGCCGTCCAGCTTCGCCTGGGGCTCTCGGAGGATATGGCGCTCCAGACAGCGGCCATTATGGACATTTACAGATGGTGTGGAGTGGCCGCAGGATGTATATTGGGACCGGATCAACATTGGGCAAGATGATGCGGAGCGGCTACCGACATGGACATCGAATGGATGACGATGGGAAAGGGCTGTCAGATGCCGAGGGACCCACGATGCACAGAGAAAGAATCCAGACGAGCGGTCGCCAAGATGCGCAGTCAAGACCTGTCAAGACGTCAAGCGAGAGTCTACCAAGACGTAGACAGCCCGGCTTGGTCACGACGTCAAGCGAACGGCCGTTACGGCGTAAAGGAAGAGGCTACCAGGCTGTACGAGTATGGCCAATGTTGAGGAAGACGTCAAGATGGAACTAAGCCAGAAGGGAAGACTGATCACGACACCAGGCAAGTTAGTAGTAGTAGTACTAGGTAGTAGGTCATCACCAAGATGAAGGGGGGGATCGACTACGACATCAACGGCATGACCACCAAGTCCAACAGCCCAGTCACTAGATGCACGAGATGTAGACCACGGATGAAGACGTGGACTCAAGACCAAGACAACACCAGACAGCCTGCTCCGTCACCGCCGAGACCCCCAGCTCCATTAGCCTGGATTCCTATCGCTGGGTCTCCTCATTGCCAGGCCGCCTCCTCTCCTTTCCCTCTCCTCCTGTCTCTATTACCTGTAGAACTTGTCCGAGGCCTGGTGTCCAAGTCCTTCTCAGGCCTTCAGAAGGCGTACGGAATGATGATGGCACGATGCTCCTTAGCAGCAGACCTCAGAGGGCGTGACGAAAGAACAGATCGGCACTCATCGCCGACGTCGCTCTGGTAGGAGCTCCGACGAACCCATCATCATGAAGGATGCCGATCTTTGACCAGGGTGGATGATAGCATAGCAGATGCGCTCGCGGTTGCGAGGATCTGAGGCTCGGTGCTTGGGCTCGTCGATGGACCATCACGAGCACAGTGTCACACGTGGATGCTCTCACGGGAGCCATTGATGCTTTTGATGAGCCGACTTGGGCCATGCATCTGAGGACACGAAATGTCTCTAGAGGGCTGCCTGGAAGCTGTGCAGGAGGTCTCCTCTGCTTCTCGAGTTGTGGGGGGTGACGGATCGAGCTGTGGGGAAGTGTGCCTGTTCTTGGATTGTGAGGATGGCCGAGTCCGCCTGAATGCATCATCGCGAGGAGCACCGAGAGGAGTTGTAGTCCGTCTAGGTATGGGTCCCATGGCTGGAGTCCTCCTTGGATAGATCTCCTGAACTCATAGGCTGTTCTTGTCAGACATCTGGCTCCCTACCAGGACAGTCGCCTCAGATCGTGGATTCTCCAACCAAGACAAGCAGGTGCCGATCCTCTGCTTTCGCCCAACGCCAAGTCTGCTTCTTTGGTCGAGGCATCTCGAGCCATCCATAGGATGTGACAATGGATCAGTCGTATGTTCAACCTCCAGGCGTGGACCCCCCGCCACATCGACTCTAGCCGTGGGATCATCATTCAGCCATGAATTCCACTCCAGCCATGGATTCAACTTCGGCCGTGAGATCAAACCAGCCGTGGAAATTATCAACTCCGGCTGTGGTTTCAACTTGAGCAGAGGGATCAACTCAGCCGTAGACTCACCTTCGGCCGTGGAATCACCTCCGGCCTGACATCCACAAAAGCCTCTGGCGTGAATCCATCCTACACGATGAAATCCTCCCCCAGCTATAGACCCCCCCCGGGGGCCATATGAAGCCCCTATCCAGCCTTGGAATCTCCATCCGCAAATCCAACTGTCATCCCAGACAGGACCCGGGGAACAACTCCTCTGCCCCTGCCCCCCATGCCTCCTCCCTCTCAATTCACTCCGATGCCCATGTCGTGACTTCTTTTATCATCCCAACATCGTTTTCATCGTCGTTCCCGTCACTTTCTTCCCATCCAGGGTTCCCATTCCGCCATATTGTCACGCCACTCGATCATGGCATTCAACACCCATCGGCCTCCCATCTCGCCCCATCGAGGGGATTCCGATCAAGGAAATACCTCTCGCTATACTATCTATCTATATCTATGCTAGTAGGGAAGACACTGGGAAAAGGCTCATTCCAAACCATCCATCTGCAATGCCACCTACCCCTCCATCATAAACCGCAGCAGCGCCCTCGCCACCGCAACCCCATCATGCTCCCCGCCCACCCTCCGCATCGCGTCCCCGTACATCTCCTCGGAGAAGACCCCCGCGCGGTGCCTGTTCTCCACGATCTCGGCGACGATCTCCTCCGTGAACTCGGGGTGGCCTTGCAGCGTGAGGTACCTCCCGGGGCGGTACATGGCCTGGACGGCGCACTTGGCGTTGTGGCCGAGCGAGACGGCGTCGTCGCCGTCGGGAAGCTCGAAGACGACATCCCTGTGCATTTGATGGATTCTCTGATCTGGTCAGCCAAACAAATCACCAAAAAAAGGAGAAAAAAATCAGAGGCCAAGGATGATGGCCAGAGATGGCCGTCTCCTTCTCACGCATCAACCGTGTATGAAAAAATCATGCTCACCAGCTTCTCCAGCGCAAACAGCGCCCTGCCCCTCTCCGTCAACTCCACCTCCGTCACAGCAACCTCCCACCCGTTCTCGCTCTTCCCCACGCGCGCGCCCATCGCCCTCCCCACGATCTGATGCCCAAAGCACACGCCCACGACGCGCACCCTCCCCGTCTCGATCGCCCGCCGCACGTAGTCCACGAGCTGCACGATCCACGCGTCGTCGTCGAACGCCGTGTGCCGCGACCCCGTGATGAGCAGGGCGTCGACGTCCTCGAGGGGCGGGTACGCGCTCTCCCCGGCACCATCCCCGGAGACGACATCATACGCATTGATGTGGACCAGCTCGTCGAGGGCCTGCGGCGCGGCAGCCCGAGCGAGGAGGGAGGCGAAGACGGCGCTGTAGGGACCGACGCGGGAGAGGGTGCGGGGCTGGGGGATGTCGGCCTCGAGGATGGCGAGCCGCACGGGGGCGGGGGGACCGACGGCCATTCTGGAGGGTGTGGGGACGTGTGTCCCAGAAGCGAGGAGAGGACTATGTACGAGTACTCGTACGGGATGCTCAAAGTCCCCGTGCTCGAGGATTGGTTGGCCGGTTGCGTGGAAGTTGCGTCGTCGTGGGAGACTCCGGCACGAGCAATCGCACACCAAGGCGTCTTCCGGAGTCAAATCAGGAGTCGAAGTCAAAGGAGTGCTCCGTCCTGCGCAAAGATGTCGGTGAGACTCCCCACAGAAGCGGTCGGCCTGTTGCTGCTGCTGCTGCTGCTGCTGCTGCTGCTAATGGTACGAGGACTCGTACTCGAATGAAACTGGTAGACCTCAGCACCCCCGTCAGTCCATGCGAAACAAACGCTGCAAAGGTCCCTGAAGCGCGCGGCGGACCAACGAGGACCAACGAGAATCGCCCGTGCCAAGGAGCCGGGCCCATCTGGCTCGCAGCACAGGGCACCGTCGATCCGATTCCGCTGGCTGCTGGTGGCTTTCCGTCTGCCTGTCCTCTATCCACCTGCCAGTCCACCTGCTTGTCCCGCTGCTTGTCCCGCTGCTTGTCACTCTGCTGTCCCGCTGCTTGTCCCTCTGCTGTCCCTCTGCTGTCCCTCTGCTGTCCCTCTGCTGTCCCTCTGCTGTCCCTCTGCTATCCCTCTGCTGTCCCTCTGCCTAGCCGCCTGCTTGCCTACCTACTTCTCCACTTTCCTGTCCACCTGCTTGTCCACCTGCCACTCCGTAGCCCGTGCTGTCGTCCGTCGTCTGTGTGTCCACCTCTGCCTGCAGAATCTCGCCTCCTTGTCGATGTGGACGGTCGATGTGGAGGATCGTCAGAGGGCCGTGCTGCGCTGTCCTGGATGGACCCGATGGATCACTGGCCCACGATGCGGGCTGATGGATGGATGTCACAGAGGACCATGGAGGGGGGACGAGGGGTCAAGGAGGCATCGGGGAGGAGAAGAGGGCGAGGAGGAGGAGGAGGAGGGGGAGACGGTGAGCTGGCGCATCCTCAGCCACAAGACCCCACATGCCCCACAGACCCCGCAGGACAGGCGATGCATGTCGACCAATCAGATATGATTATGTCAGGCGACGGAGTCCAGATGGGGAAGTGCCTGCAGGACTGCATCTCGAGGAATTCACTTCGTACAGGTATGCACGTTCATCAGAGACGGATGGTGCAGAGGACGAAACTTTCCGAGTCGAACCCTCACTCGTGCGATCCGAGAACACTTCATCATCCACTCATGCCGTGATGCGTGTCGCGACGGCGGCTCTTGATCGCGGACTGAAGCGAGCACCGCCTGGATCGCAGGCTCAAAAGCTCCTCCGCCAATCAGCGTGGCAGGAAGGGGATCAACTGACCCACCTTAGTCAGGCACAAAGCCTTAGTCATGGGCGAATGAGGACTGCTTAGTCACCCATCCGCGTGAAGCCATCGTCAAGTCTCGCGTTCAACGTTCCTTGTATTCCGCGACCACGACCAAGGCCACGCCCACGCCCACGACGCAGGGCGAATCAACAGCAGCATCCTCCAACAACACACCCCCAAGCATTCTCCTCGCTCACGCAGGAAATCCTGCTCTGTTCCACGCTCCTCTCATCCTCACTTTGTACTTTGCCGAGGACGAGACGACCGCCCTCGCTGTGATCACCTGCTCATGCTCGCCGCAGAGCTGCAGACCGTGCGGGGTCCGCAGCGCCCGAGCCTCGTGTATGTACATATCACGCCAGAACCACTGTCTGGAAGCAGAAGCAACCGAGCAGCAGCATGGCAGAAGCAAACTAGCAGAGGGAGTCAAGCAGAACCATCCAGGCAGGGCAGCCAAGCAGGGCATCAAGCAGACGCAGCCCTTGAGGGGTAACATCGCGGCGGGGTCAGGATGGAAGCCTTGCATTGGAAAGCAGAAGCATCTCCCAGCATCAAGGAGAAAGCATCACGCAGAAGCATCCCTTCAAGTCGCTCCGTTGTCGCATCCCACCAGAGACATCTTTCTGGAGGCAGCACGCCCGGAGCCTCTTTGGATTTGGAAGCAACACGCCAGAGGTGCCTTCAAAACACATCGTTGCATCAGAATCATCACACAGAGGCATTCCTCGCCTGTAGCGTGCAGACCACGCCGACATCACTCCAGTGAGAGTCAACCAAGGGCATCGCCAACATTGTCCCCGTGCCTACTAGGGACTCGAGGGAAGCAGTTCACGCGAGACGAGTGTGTCCCTAGCATCACTTACTGACTTCAGTTCAGGAGGCAGTCAACACAAGGCAATCAGTACACGGCAGTCGACGCAAGGCAGGCTCTGCGTGCTTGCCGTGCCAGGCCTCACCCGACGAACCAGAGAAGCAGTGGCATCGATCACTCGGCAGACCCCCGACCCCGCATCCCCAAGCTCGTCGCACGCTCAGGAACGGCACGCCTCACGACAGACTTTCACACTCGCAAAGCAGTCATCCCGGACGGCGTGGAATGCTCATCTCACCCAGACGTGGAATCTTCATCCCGGCCCCTCTCGGTCATCATTCTGTGTCGTCCTGCCCACCGGACCGGCACTCATGCTCGTCCTCCTCGCCGCCCTCTCCCCTGAAACGACATGTCCCGTGCGACAACAGCATGCGGCCCACCGGTCGTGCGACCCTCACGTCAGAACGTCCCGGGACCGGCTTGTCCCTCCGACTTCGCACCCCTGCTTCGTGCTCCGTGCTTGTGCTCCGTGCTTGAGCTCCGTGCCTGTGCCCGCCCGTGCTCGTCTCCCGAGCTCCGAGTGCCGTCGTGTGTGCTCCGTGATCCGTGCTCCTCGGCAGCATCGTCCGTCGACATCGCCCCTCAGGCACGGGCGGATCGCATCTCGATCCACGGCCTGGCCCTTCAGCAGCTTCTTCTCCGTATGATGCTCCCGTCCATCCCGGGGAAACAGCTCATCAGCCTCGACCAGACGACTCTGGCTCGCCGATGTCTCCAGGGACACCCTGCTTATCAACCTCATTCAGCGTGAGCTGCCCCGCGGCAGCCTCCACCACGGACCCTAACTCCGTACTACATACGAGTACTGTACTCCGTACTCCATACTCGTTCTCAAATTAGGTCGTCCGAGACCCCCACTGAGCATCGTGTCCACCCATGACGCCACCCGCCCTGCCATCCTGCAACGTCATCCCGCGCCCGCGCGATGCTCTATATCGCTAGCCTGGGAAAGAGATAAAACGAGGCGGAACAGCGCCCTGTTCGCGACGTCTTCGGCCAGGTGGGATGCATACTCCCTAGAACGTTTCAGGAAGAATTCATCCAGGTGTGATGCGATTCATCCAGGTATGATGCTATCCATCCAGGTGTGATGCGACTCGTCCAGGTGTGATGCTATCCATCCAGGTGTGATGCGACTCGTCCAGGTGTGAAGCATCGAACGCCGCCTCGCTCGTCCAGGTAAGCTGTTTCGAAGCGACCCTTTTCGTCCAATATCGTGATACATAGATTGACGTACTCGTACTTGCTCCCCAGCATCGCGACGCAAAGCACGACGTCTTTCGTTCGCCACCACGCCTGTCTGACGCATGCGACGGCGTCTCCTGTTCGCGGAATCCCCGTGTGATGCATGATAGCGCTGCCTCTCGCCAACATCCTGATGCAAAGTACGGGGTACATAGCACCGTCCCTCGCCCGTCCAGTGCATACAAGTATCAACTCATCGCCATGCTCAGACGCATCGAGGCGACTCTGCCCGCCCAGTAACGTGGTGCTGCATCCGGCGCCGTCTCCCCGTCCAGTAACGTGATGCATGGCAGCAGCGAGGTCGAGCATCCCCCTCCCAGGTGTGGCATTCGTGGAGCACCCCGTGCCTCGATTGGTTCGCGAAGCGAGGGGTTCGTGGCCGTCTCCTCGGTGCTCCTCGGTGCTCCAAGCTGCAAGCCCGCTCCATCAGCGCCCCCCAGCGTCCTCGTACAAGCAGTCCTCATGCGCATACCCGTCCTCATTCCCATCCTCGCTCTCATGCTCCGTACTCGCACCCTCACTCCCACATCTGTGCGGCCTCCCGCAAGCCACCGCAGAGCCATGCGACCTCGTACATACGAGTACGAGTACGAGCACTGACACCCCCTCGACCGTCACCTGCTCGCACCATCCAAGGACTCACTCCGAGTCCTCACCCGTACCAAACACAGCACCGTACCCCGACCAGAGTGCTCCTTGAAGACCCCGTACCCCGTACTCCGTGCTCGTACCCGTACTCGTACTCGTACTCGTACTACCGAGCTCGACTGGTCCCTGGCGCGACACGACAACGGCGCACGGCCGGCGTTTGCAGGCTAGGGCGTGCTTCGCTGGTGTTGGGCATCCACCGGAATCCGTGGGCGGGCTGTGCTGGATGCCTGTCGTACTCGTACGAGTACGAGTGCTCATTCGAGTACACTCTCCATGGTTCCCCGCGGTCCCTCGATCTCGATGATGATGTGTCCGTGAGGCGCACTCTTTTCTCTCCTCTTGTTCTTCCCTCGTTGGCCCTCCGTCGTCCCCACGGCTAGTAGTCAGGGTCAGGGTTAGAAGCGAGCCGGGGCTCCGGCAGAACCTCGGGTGATCTGCGGATGGGCAGGACATCCCCAGTTGTCTAGCCGCAAACGGACTAGCGGCATCATCCTCTCTCGCTCCTGCCGTCGACGGGCCCATTCGAGAGGGCTAGTCCCAACACGGCTAGCTTGCACTTAGTCGCTGTCCCTGCCGAGGCGCGTCGGCGCCGGCCGCAGAAGGCACGACCAAGGTCGTCGTCTCCTTCCTGACGCCACGTAGCAAGGCAGAGCATCACGAGTCCAGGATGCGATGGCGTCCAAGAGACTGATGGATTGGTGATGGATGCAGTGCTGGAAGGGGTTTGTCTGTCCCTCGGAGATCTAGCTCGGGGCTCAGACCAGGGCAGCATCGGGCTGGCTTCCCCCGATGATCCGATGCGGTGCAAGACTGACTCACATCGCGGAGCGGAAACTTGCGGGCGGCGGCATGGCCTGCTCCCAGGTAGGTGAGGGGTGAGTGATCGGTCGAGGAGCATGACGGATGGCTGATGTGCTTTCGCACCAGATAGGCATCGAGTCTGGCAGCAGGCGTACGTGGACGGCGTCGTCATCACCGTCGAGGGTCGAGAGGAGAAGTCGACGGGGCAAGCTACACAGAGGCCGGATGGGCAGTTCCACAGAGGCTGCGTGGAAGGTCGCAGAGGTCGAGGGAGACATCGCAAACACCAGTCGCACAGAGATGCCGCACTCATCTTCCGCGGCACGAGTACTGGTCCTCCGCGTTCGCACAAGTCCTCGTCCAACAAGTCCTCATCTCGCACAGCAGACGCCAGCCGGCTGCGGCGTCCCGCGCCATCGTTGACGCTCCCCGCGCGTGCGCTCGGCCACTCCGGTTCGGTTCGTGGCTGTAGCTTGGCTTCGTTCGTGGGTGTACTCTGACTCGGTCGTGGCCTTGTCTCCCCCCCTACTCGGTTCATCCACGAGGACTCGAACCCATACTCGGTTAACCCACGAGTCCCGTCCGCCCGCGTACCTGAAAATTTTCTCTCCGATGCAAGCTCAAGTCGCACGAGACATGCCTCCTCCCCGACCTGTCCTGTCCTGTCCTGCCCTGTCCTGTCCTGCCATGTCCCCCCCCCCCCCCCCCCC
>NIGD01000012.1:417226-437053 GCA_003055185.1 Escovopsis sp. TC
CCCCCCCCCCGCCCTGCCCTTCCCTCCCCCGCCCCTCCCGTCCCCCCCAGTCCCCCCCCCCCCCCCCCTTTGGGGGAATAGCCCTGTGCCTCCACGATGCTCCACCCCCCCCCCCCTTCGCGGGCTCCACCTCCCTCGTGGGAGTGCTCCGTTCGCGGGGCTCCATAACCATATGGATGCTCTTCAGCATTATGGGTGCTGTCGTGGAGAGGCGAAGCTGTTGGAATGGGGTGCGACGGGCTGCGAGACGGTATACTACTACCTGTCCTGCTCTCCGCGGAGGTGTCGGGGGGGCGGGCAGGATTGCAAAGGCTTGGCCGAGTACTCATGTTCGAGTACCAGTCCCTCGCACAAGTGAAAGAGGCATGAGTTTCTACTTCCCATGAGCATGCCGCGAAACTTGAGGACAAGACCCTTGCCGGGATGCGTGGGCTTCGAAATGCCTATGACGTGCTGTCCTCGGCATCGAGTGGTTCCCTGCGTCCATGTGTGCGTCGCACAAACGGTCTGTTCGAGCACGAGCACCCGTACGCACTCGTAGAGGTCGATACTGACTCGCACCGGTCTCTACGAGAACTGCTACCCATAGGAAGCTCTACCAGTACGAGTACTCGTGCATGCTAGGACGGCAAACAGTCCACCGCTGCACAAGCAAGCCCTTGAGCACGCCGTCCCCGTCGGGAAAGTCCTCCAAACAGTCGACAGCAAAACGCTGCTGCTGTACGGAGTACGAGTGCCCTCCTCGAAGGGGGAAGCAAACATCGCACGGCCTGTGTAGACTGTCCACCTCCATGCCTGCCAGTTGGTGAGAACGTCCAATGCACAAGAGGCGTGAGGCGTTCAACCCAAGTCTAGCAGTTGGCTGTGCCTCCACGGAGTACATACTCGTTCTGCATACCCCCCGTGCCGTAGATGAATGGGGAACCCCCCGCAGCGGATGTCTGACCTCGTTCGTGCCGCGCCAATGGCGTTTGCTTCCCCGAGTCGAGGCGGGACGATGGGTCCTGGAGTCGGGGAGCCGCGGGCAGAACCCCCGTCTCCTGTATTCGTACGAGTACTACTCCGTAGATGCCATTCTTCTCAAGTGGGAGCAGGTGTGGGCTGTTTCTCCCGCTCTCTTGCTGCCTGCCTGTGCCTCCATTGAGGCGACTGTCTGTGCAGAGAATGCCTGCCTGTCGCTTCTCCCCCATCATTGCGCGGCTCTGACGTCCCCGCGGCTACGCTCGCTCGCAACATCCTCGATCCCGAGCCCGTGTCCCTCGAGCGGATGGACCTCTCGCCGGGCTCGTGTCGATGCCGAAGCGCGGCCTCTGGATGCACCTGGAGCACAGCACGGTGCACGGAGCACGCTTTCTCGAGGCTCGGGACTGTAAGTTGGACTGTCATGACTTCTCGTACAAGTAAGATCCGACCCGTCTATTCTTGCTTGGATGGCTGAAACACCGTTGACTCACCTCCTCCGCCCATGGTATGTACAGCGATTCATGCTCATGCCCATACGAGTACATGGGAGTACGAGTACTCGCACTCGTAAATGGCAGACCCCGGTTACCTTGGATGGCAGACCTCGTCACCTTGAATGGCAGCATCATCGGTGTTCCTCTCCTCGTGCCGCCTCCCTCCGCGTCTGAGCCACAATCCACCCGCCGGCCCGCCCAACTGGCATCACTGCCCTGTCACGCACACCATCTGAAGATTAGAGGATTCGAGGTACTCGTACGGAGTACTCTCCTACGCCATAGACCATCTTGTGAGGACAGGATCTTGGAGTCATGGGAGGCCGAGATTTGAGAGCGCAAGGGGACAAGAAGAGTGATGAGCGATGATGATAGCAGCCAGCGACAGCCAGCGACACCGAGGCCACAGCCCTGGCAGGCAGACAGAGACGACTTGAGCCGCGCGGATCCAAGAACCCTCGATGGAGTCAACAGGAGAGAAGCAAGCCCTGAAAGTACGAAGCAGGACGCAGTACGAACGAGTACTCGTACGAGTACCCCGTACCAGTCGTGTCATCCCCCCGCCAACGCAACTGCTACCCCTTCTGGCTCTAGCGTCTCGCTCCTCAGCATCTTAGCTCCTCACTCTGCCGTGCTGGCACTCCTTGTGTGGATGGACGATATCCTGGATCCATGGATCCATGGATGGGATGGATGGGATGGATGGGATGGATGGGAGGGACAGCTCGCACGCTTCCTCCCCCCCGGGAGACCCCCCGGTGTTGGGAAAAAAAGGGATTGGATGCATGCGGGAACAGATAATGAGACCTGCAGCCAGGACTCGCAACGTTGGCGTCGCGAGAGCACGGCCGCGGGGAGGGCTGCGCCGTTGATGCCCCTTTTCTGATGGAAAATTTTTCCGCAAAGGCTTCTGCGAGAGGCGAGGTTCGAAGTTCGTCTGCTGCGTATGTTCGTTGCAGCATCGCAAGTCATCCGTGCTTGGCTGGCGACCGCATGTCGTTGACCATTACGGAGTATAGTACTCGTAGTGACGGTGCCTGGACGTCGGGGGTCCAAATACAGGGTGATCCAGAAGGCATTGGAGGGTACGAGTACTGGTCATCCGTACGAGTACGAAGTGAGGAGTAGACAAACAGCAAGCATCGGCTGATGGAGGCATGCCACGATCACGAGTATGACACGAACAACACGCACAACCCCGGGGATCGATGAAGTCATCGTGGTGACTGTTCTCAAGACATCCATTGATTCTACCAGTACCAGCAGCAGTACCAGTACCAGTACCAGTACCAGCAGCAGTACGGAGTACGAGCACCAGAAACAGTACCTGTACTTGTCCTCGACCCCGCTGCGCTGCGCATGCACGAATGCATAATCTGTGGATGCAGCGCATTCCTAGCAATGTATAATCAGGGAGCACAGCGTGCACAATGCTTCGATGATGCGTCCCTCCTTCCTCCTCCTTCCCTTGTCCCCTTCCCCCCCCTCCTTCTTCCCCCCCCCTGGCGTAGACGCAGTGGGCGGGTCGTGTGGGTCCGCAACAGCGCATCCCCCAGCAGGGCCCTGCTGCTCTGCGACAGCGCAGGAGCAACCCACCCGCGGGCATTCTCCCAAGGTCGAGGGTCCCGAGAAGAGAGCCATGAGGCGAGAGGCGAGTGTCCAATGTCCAGTTGAGCGTCAAGTCCAGCGTCAAGTCCAGCGTCAAGTCCAGCGTCAAGTCCATCCCCACCCTTCCCTTGCTCTCGCACGCGGCAGGCTCGACCCTCCATCATGCCGGGCGCCGCACGTCAGCAGAAGGAGCAATCGGCCGTGAGGTGTGCGGGTGCAGGTGCGGCCGGGGACCGCAAGTGGCAGAGAGTGCAAGCGCGATCCCAATGGGAGGGAAGGAACTGAGGAAGAGAGAAAAAAACAAACGGGAAGGAGCCAAAGGAAGAAAAAAAAAAGAATAAGGCAGGCGCACTTGCTCTGCACCTTCCTGCAGCTTTCCAGTCCATCTTCTTAATAGGCGGGCTCTCGTCGTTGCTCGTCTCTCCTCCTCCTCCTCCTCCTCCTCCTCTCCTCTCGCTGCCCTTTGCATCTCCATCAGCATCAACCCATCGATCCATCGACTTGGACACACATCGACACTGTTCCATGCTGTCCATGCTCAGGACACCCCGTCTTGCATACCGAAGCACAGCAGCTGTGCCACCCATCTTATATACCGGGCCCCGGACAGCTCCTTGCAGCTTCATCCCGCACACCTCCTCCTCGGCCTCCTCCTCCACATCCACCTCCACATCGACAACCCCTCCCCCCCCTTCCCCCCCCTTCTCTCCTCTCTGTCTCTCCATCGAGCCAGCATAGAAGACAGATGCAGGTCCTCATCATCGCCACCAGCATCACCGGCATCAAGAGCATCGTCATCGTCCGCTGCTCGCACTAGCTCAGGAAGCAGTCAGCCTGCTCGACTTCAAGGGAGTTCCAGCAACGAACCCGACGACACCACGACTCCAAGCTCAAGCCCCTGGGTCGCACATACATACACACTCAGACACATTCGTCTCCTGCTTCTTCTCAAGCCTGCATACAGACTCCTGTACGAGTCCTTCAAGACATCATCGGTCACCGTCTGTCGTCGACCCCTCCCCCTGGGACCACGGCTTCGCTAGCCCGCCAGCCGGCCAACCGGGAATCCCTCCCCCCCCTTTCCTCTTCCTGCAGCAACAGCATGCAGTTCTACAGCGACGAGCTGGAGCGGGTTGTGCGGGCCAAGGGACAGGGCCGTCCCACCAACGACGCTTCCTCCTCCACCGTCGACCGCAGCAGGGCATCGAGGAGCACCATCCGCGCCAGGAGGTATAACAACAACGACCTCCCCCAGGAGACCGCCAGCAGGGTGTCCACGAGGGCTCGCGCCAGGACGCAGCCTCGAAGCCAGCCCAGAGCCCAGCCCAGGGCCCCGTCCGCAGCCTCCCACACCGCACCGCCCCCGCCCCCGCCGCACAGCAGACCGCAGAGCAGGCTCCAGTCCAGGCCCCCGAGCAGCAGGCTCTCCGTGAAGAGCGCATACCGACCTCGTCCCGCCCACGCTCCCGCTCCCGCTGCCGCCCTGGAGTCGGCCGCCAGCATGGCCCGCAGCAGGATCTCGACGCATGGCTCCTCGGCCCGCCCCCGCTACCAGGAGCCCGATGCCCAGAGCTACCTCTCCGAGTCCATCTACACCTCCCTCTCCCGCGCCTCGTCCAGGGACACCTGGGAGCAGGGCAACTGGGAGGAGGAGGACCTGCCCCCGGCCGTCCTCTACCAGACCGCCTACTCCACCGCCTCTGTCGCCACCTACGACTCGGCCCTCTCCGACGAGGAGGAGACTCACGTCAACTACGGCCTCGCCTCCGACGCCAACTCGTCCACCTCGTCCTACTCCGCCGGCAACCCGCCCGCCACCCTCCCGCCCTACCAGTGCATTCCCATGTCCGAGACGGCCAGCGTCCGCTCCTCCGACCCGGACTCCTTCGCCCACCTCTTCCCCTCCATGGCCCGCCTCTCCATCCGCCACGACGAGCGCACCGCCGACGGCAACATGAACCTCCGCGTCGACACCGTCGTCCCGGACCCTTCTTCCCGCCGCCGCCGGCCTGTCGCCATCCAGCTCTTCCACCTGCGCATGCACGACCTCGCCCGCCGCGACTTCTCCCTCCGACGATACTGCCGCGACTCGGGTCGCGAGGTCTGCAACTCCAAAGGCGCCACCCCGCGCAACCCCAACGACCCCCGCCCGGGCTTCCAGCACTCCGTCACCACGGCCATCCGCTCCATGAAGACCTCCTTCGTCCGGCGCTCCAGCAACGGCAACGGCAATGGCAACGGCAACGGCAACGGCAACAACACCTCGTCCATCGCCAGCTCGCCCGACCCCCGCCGGCCCTCCATCAACAGCAACGGCTCCTGGAAGTGCCTCTCGGCCGCCGCCGCCGACGCCGCCGAGGAGCAGCTCGACGACGCCAGCAAGCCCCCGGCCCAGCGGCCCATCCCCGCCAACACCATCAAGCTCGAGTTCAGCAACTACGCGCGCGTCGAGATCGTGCGCCACCGCCACAAGGCCTACGAGTTCGAGTGGTGGGGCCACCGGTACGCCTGGCGCCGCGTCGTCGACAAGGGCCTCGGCAAGATCGCCTACCATCTCATCCGCGACAACCAGGGGCCCCCCGTCGCCGTCATCGTGCCCGAGGGCCGCAGCCCGAGCCAGGTCGAGGCCGACACCAGCGCGGGCAACTGGATCCCGCCCTGCCACATGTGGATCAACGACCGGTCCATCATCGAGGTCATGACCGACATTGCCGAGTGAGTACAGTCCATGGAGAAAAAGAGAGTCGAGTAGAAGAATGAAGTAGAGGGAACGATAAACTTGAACGCATGAGACTAACGAGAACAGCGTCGTCGTGGCTACCGGCCTCATGGCCCTTGTCGACGACTGCATCCGGCAACGCTGGCCCGCCAAGCGCCCCAAGACCGCCGCGGCCGTGACCGGCGCCCAGAACGCCCCGGCCTCGTCCAGGCCCGCCTCGAAGCAGATGCCCGCCGCGGACCTCGCGCGGCCGAGGACCTTCATGCAGGGTCTCTTCCACCGACAGCACCGGATGGCGCAGCACGCGTACTCGTACGGGCCGCTGCGCATCCGCAACGCCGTGACGGTCTACTAGACCGGATCGTGACCAGATCATTGGACATCAAACCCTTGGGTCTACCGGACCACTGGACCGCTTTTGATTGTTTTGCGGCGGCCTCGTTTGAACCACATTTTCTTTTGTCTCGTCCATTCGATATCTCCGAGCGACGTCTCCCACGACTTTCCTTTGTTTTGACGACCTGTGGGATGAGGAGGATCGGACGACATATCTTGGGAGCCTCGGCGATGGCACGAGGACTACGATATTCCAAGACTCCATGATCCTGCGACTACATGATATGAAGATCCCATATATGAAAATCACGACCTCAACATAACACCAAAAACTCGGCGTTTGAATTCACACACTGACGACTTGGCGACTTGCGGGCATGAGCAACGAATGGCGGGGGAAAGCAAGCATTACGAACGACTTATGAGCATAGCGACTGCGATTTCCTTTGTCTTGATTTTCCATGTTCCGTTGCTTATTTCCTGCATTGTATCTCTTCTGTCTATGTTCCTGCATCATCATCTTGTTGCAGTCTGGCTTCTTGCATTTCATATTGCAGCGGACTCCGGTGCCTGCTCTCTCCCCTTCGCTTCTATGTCCTTGCTCTCCATGGGCTTGCCTTTCTTTTGCTGTCTCTTGGATTTTGTTCTTTTCCCTTGCTAGCTGTCTTTTGATTTTTCTTGATCTGTTTTGCGCATACCATATACAACTACGGATAGAATTTGCATAGCATAGGCGCAGGGTCTGATTTGGAGTTTGATACTGGTTGATAGAGCTGGTCTGCTAAAATGAATGCTGAAATGAATGGTTTGCTAAGAATTGCTCTGTTCTGATGGTGTTGCCTTCCGATGAAGAAGGTCTTTGTTTCTTTCTTTTTCCAAAACTCTTTCTGACTTTTACAGCTCTTTATGTCTCGCTGAGAAATGCAGCTGTTGATTCCCTCCTTCTGGCTTCTAGGGAATGTCGGGGGTGTGGTCAAGGCGGAGGGAGAGGCCTTGAGAGCTGTGGATACAGGGAGATGGAGGCTGGGACAGTTGTATTGTGCGGGTGCTGAGGGGGGAGTCACAACAGTTGTGGAGAGGTCGGGGGAAGCCACCACAGTTCGAGTTCAGGAGCAGCACATCGGTCGCGAGGTTCGATGGGAGCGAGATATTGCAGGATGCAGGGCAGGAGGCATTGAGCGCGACACGGACACGAGAAGGGCAGGGGATCCAAGGGGCGAGAAAGGCATCGTGTCTCCTGGCTGCGAGATGTCTTCGAACACATGGATGGATCCATGTACGCCTCGTGATGCCGAACCATCCACGACACAACTCGAGGCCCCGCAGAGGCGCTGTCACTCACGAATAGCCCCTGAGCGCAGATGTGGCAACCACCCACCCTCTGGACAGTCACCGACAGCAGCTCTGACACCAGATGGATCTAGATGTATCCCCGGACACGCCTCCAGCGGCGACCTGGAGGGTAGCTCCAAGAGCAACCCCCCGAAGCCCCGGTAAGTTTTCCGCATTGAGGAAGGAGACGGGAGATGCAGAGTGGAGGCCGGCGATGGGTCCTCTGGGAACATGCATGGCCATGCGGTGTGATGCTGTCGGCTGTGAGCATCGCATACGGAGACCTCGGCCGAAGCATTCTGGATCAAGAAAGATCCGGAGAGGAAGGACTCTTGATGGCGTGGCCATAAGACCCGGGACGCTCCCGTGAATACTGTACTAAGGGTCTGGAGCCTGTCGACGAGATGACCTGTTGCCCCTGTTCTCCCACAAGCCAAGTATAGAGCCTTCGACCGCATCAACACAGGCTCTTCGATTCCATCGTCCAGGCATCTTGTCTTGCTCAATCGGGGTATATGTAGCCTGCACATCTCGCTTCCAACTGGGACCTCGCGTTTCCATCTTCTTTTCCTCCATTGCCTCTACTTCTAACGTCCATACATAGCCCAGACATCTCCCTTTCATCCATGCCCTATGTCTCCTTGTTCTCTGGGACCAACACATCTCCCCGTCCATTCTCTGGACGTCTCGCATGGACTCTCCCAGGCCACGGGTTACAAAACAGCATTTCCCTCCACATTCTCCTGATGATTACTCCCCCGCGCAAGACGCATCCCAAGCCGACCCTGCGGAAGTCCCTGCCACTCATCGATCTATAGCCTCTTGGGAATATGTGCTCTTTGAATCTCCTCCAACTTCATGCTACTTATGACCCCAGGGAAGCCCTGCCCCCCACCCCCTTTGAAGAGTTTGCTGCTACCCATTTCCCCAATCATTGCTGTGGTCCACCAGTCTCGCTTCTCACGTTTCTCAAAATCCATCTACTTATGGCCCCAGAGATCCCTCTACTCCATCCCCCCAAATCCTCACTCATACCCATCATCCCTCGTGTCGATCCACGTCCCGAAATGCAGCTTCATCAACAACCGGTTAATCCCCCCCAACCTCGCAGGCACATACCGCTCTCCCTGTCCCCAGTCCTCCTCCCAGCCATCATCATCCTCGCCATCTCCAGGACCCCCCCGACCACCACCACCTGCCCCCCCCGCTCCCCCTCCTATCACAGTACCATTACCACCACCACCACCACCACCCCTCCTCCCCTCCCATCTCGCGAGGAACACCGGATCAGACTCCAGCTCCCTGAGCGCCGCGATCGACTCCTCAATGCCCGTGCGCACCTTCCCTTCTACAACCCTTAGCGACGCAAACACCTGCGCCTCCTCGGCCTCCAAATCTGCGAAGGAGTCGAGCACGCCCGCGTCGGTCTCGAGGTCGAGCGAGGTGAAGAGCGACTGCAGGCGATGGATGTGCGCGACGAGGTGGTCGATGTGGACGAGCAGCGCGTGGAGAAGGGCCGTGAAGCGCGGCTGGGTGAGGAGCAGGCGGTGCGTGAGGGTGCGGAGGTACAGGGCGTGGGCGGTCGCCAGGGTCTGCGGGTCGGGGGCGTTGCGGAAGGGGTGGGCGGGCGTGGACGCGGAGGTGGAGGCGGAAGAGGATGTCGGGCGGTGGTCGGCAGCAGTCTCTTGGCGGGGAGGGGGATGAGCACTGGGGAACTGGGCCGTCACGCTGGAGAGGGAGCGGGCGTGCTGGTGGTGGTGCCGCTCGAGGCGGCGGTCGCGGCCCGTCATCCACGCGTGGAAGCCGTCCCAAAGGCCCTCGACCACCTCCGTCTGGAGATACGCCTCCGTCTCTCCGAGGAAGAAGATGGCCGCGCTCGCCGTGGTCCAGGAGCTGCGCAGGGCGGACGCCCGCGCGGACCACCTGCTGCGCAGCGTCCCCGCGTAGGCGGTCGCCCCGCGCGGCGCCGGATGCAGCCGCCGCAGGGACGACATCTTCCACAGGTCCGTGAGGCGGATGTGCGCGCGGCGCATGCCGAGCAGGTAGGCGTTGACGAGGGAGTAGAGCTGCAGGTCCGCGGGGGAGATGACCATGTCGAGCGGGGAGGGGAGGCGGATCGTCAGCGCGGCGGGCACGGAGAAGAGCAGGCTGCGGAAGGGGGTGCCGTTGGTGAGCAGGCCGAGGACCTCGGCGGCGCTGAGGCCCTGGCCGACGGCGATGGAGGGCGGCGGGGCGCCGGGCTTGGTGAGGTGCAGCTGGAGCAGGTCGCGGGCGAGCTCGAGCTGCTCGTCCTCGTCGACCTGGTGGCGCTGCATGGCGACGAGGACGGCCCACGCGCGGGCCAGCACGGCCGTCACCTCGCCGTTCTTGAGGGTGAGGCTGCCGCCAGCATGGGCCCTGTTCGCGTGGGGGGAAGCACTAGTAGTAGTAGTAGTAGTAGTAGTAGTAGTAGTAGTAGTAGTAGTAGTAGTCGGATCGGTCATGCCGGCGCGGGTGCGCCAGCGGCTGCGGATCTTGTCGTCGGCAGACTGCGTGAGCGCCATGGCGAACTCGCCCCGGCCGAGGAGGAAGAAGTCCCGCAGCAGCTGCAGCATCTCGACGACCTTGGCTGTCGGCAGGATCTTCTGCAGGATGTTGTGCGAGAGGGAGAGGCGGATCGAGGTGATGGTGCGGGAGAAGCTGGCGCCGTGGATGGGGAACGTCAGCGCCCCGAGCTCGCGCAGCTTGGCGGACAGCTCGTCGAGCCCGCCGCCGCCGGCGCCGGCGTTCATGGTCGTCTTGACGCGCGCGTGGTTGAGCGATTTCCCGACGAAGAGCATTGACGCCGCGGCGTGGGGGGACACGAACGAGGGGAGCAGCTCGGGCTCGTACACGTACGTGTCGTCGTCGTCGTCGTCGTCGTCGTCGTTGTCGTTGTCGTCGTCCTGATTCTCGGCGTGCAGGCCGCCTCCCGCTCTCCTTTTCCCGGCCGCCTTGTCCGTGGCAGAGCTGTGGCTGCGGCTGTTTCTCCCCCGCCGCACGAAGAAGTCGTCGCCCCCGAGGCTGGGGAGCCTCCCGTAGAGGACCCACGCCGAGACCTGCTTGAGCCAGGCCGTCTCGGCGACGCGCACGAGGCTCGTCGCCGCGTCCTCGACGTCGCGGTAGCCGCTCTGCAGCTCGGCCCGCAGCCGGTTCATCACCTGCGCCCCGCGGCACGCGTGCCCGCGCTCGTCCCGCGCCAGCATGAACTCGGTGATGTCCCAGAGCCACTCGAAGCGCCGCGTCCACTGCGTGAACTCGCCGACGACGGCCGTCAGCGGCACCACCTTGTACTCGTACTCTCGGGTGGACGCCTCAAGGAGGAGTCCGCCTGCGTCGTCTCGCCCGTCCTCGTCCACCTCCCCCCGCAGGAGCCCCGCCTCCACGTCGAGCACCTTGCGCTGGAAGGCGGCCAGGTGGATGCTCTGGATGGCCGTCGCGACGGCCCGGCAGATGGTGCTCTCGTGGGTGTCCGCGATCTGCGCCGTGTACTTGATCAGGTCCCTGTGGACGCGGCTGAGGTGCGCGGCCGAGGCCAGCAGCTGCCTCTCGGGCGGCGTGATGCCGGTCTTGCCATCGTCAGCCGTCGTCGTCTCCGCGTGCTTCTCCTGCAGGAGGGGCGACGGGTGGCCCGACAGGGAGAGTAGGATTTCGTGGAGCATGTTCCTCTGCGCTCCCAGATGCTATCAGCCGGCCTCCCGCCTGCCTCTCTGCTCTGTCGAATTCTTTTCCACCCAGCTTCACTCTCCGTGGACTTTCAGCCTGCAGTCCCCCACCTTATTTCTCTCCTCTCTCGAGATCTTTCAGCCTCCCCCCCTTGACTTCTACCAACCTGCCTTCCCGCCCTCCTCCTCGTCCGTCTGCCTCTCCGCCTTCCCCTCCTTTCTCGACCGGATCGAATCGCTGATGCTCTGCACGATGAGGATGATCAGGCCCAGCGGCTCGTAGCGACACATGCCTTGGCGGGCGTCGTCCTGGGTGCCCTGCCCTCGCGGGTGCTGCGGCTCAATCCAATGAGTCGTGTCGTGTCCGGGAGAGAATCCGACGTGCCCTTGATGAGAGAGCGATGCCCTCGATCGATGAGTCTGCCCTCGATCAGAGAGTCGTTTCCTCGATCAGGCAGTAATACCTTCAATCAGATGACCCTCCACGACCAAACTGCTATATCCACAAGCAAATAGTCCTGCCGAAAGTCAGAAAGCAATTTCCTTAGACAGCGGCCAAAGACTCGCACCTCACAAAAATCGTGCCCCAAATCCCCCCCCTCAATGCGTCCTCAATCCGTCGAGTCGAACAAGGCGAAAAAGGCCGGGTCCACAGCACAGCGGACAGACACATCAGCCCATTGCCTTCACAGGATCATCCAGGCAGGTGAGCAATCGCAGCACGGGCAGATCACAAGTCGTCGGTTGCATCGAGAGGAAGTGAAGTCATCCTTCATCGTGACGCGTTCGAGCTGCGAGGCGGAAGTGCGGGTCAAGCCGCGACGGCACGTGACTTGGACTTCCCCTACAAACAACTCCATCCATATGGAGAGAACAAGAACGACGACGACGACGACGACGACGACGACGACGACGACGATAGCGGCAGCAGCAGCAGCAGCAGCAGAACCAGAAGCAGCAGCAGCAGCAGCAGCAGCAGCAGCAGCAGCAGCAGCAGCAGCAGCAGCAGCAGCAGCAGCAATACGATCACGACGTCACCATGTGCGGACTATTTTTGGAAGAACGGTCGTGGCTCGTGCCGGCTACGGGGAAATTGCGCGGGGATGGCTCTGTCGCAGAGGACATTGCGATCTGAGATTAAGAGCTGCTACGGAGTACTACGGAGTAAGTTGTGGTGGTTCGTGGGCACTCGTTGCTGTGGTTCGTGGGCACCCGTTGCGGTGGTTCGGGGCACTCGTTGCGGTGGCTCACGGGCTGCCCAGGAGGAGGCTGGCTGGACAGCCCGCTGGGGACGCCACAGCTGAGATCAATGCTCTCAGGTAGATGCCCAGAGGGGTAAGGGGCGAGGACGGGGGAGGAGTACTGGTGCTCGTACGGAGTACGGAGCACTCCGTAGAGGGGAGATGAGCTTTCTGGGCATGGGAATCGCAGGGGTGGGTATTCGTAGAGGGATGGACGTGCTTCGTGGAGGGATGGACGTGCTTCGTAGAGGATGGGAGCAGGGAGATGGGAGGCGGAGCGGATGTGAGGTGGAGGGAGACGTGCAGGCGGCAGAGCATATCGTCCGCTTCAAACCGCAGGATGCTTGATCCAGGACGTCCAGACAGTATACGGAGTAGTATGCGTCGGACCCCCCAATAAAGGCCAAAGAGGCACAACGGCACAGTATGCATTGGACTATGGCACCCAAGGTCAGGCGGAGCAGACCGTATAGCTTCGATCCCCAAAGAGTAGGAATTTGAGGATGCTACGGAGTACTTCGAGGTCAGAGAGCTAGGTATGGTGCAGACGGTGCTTCGTACAGTGTAAGCTGGACTCCCCCGTAGGAAGAAGACCTTGGAGGCCGCAGTCGCACAGGATGGTATGCAGGATGCTGGTCGAGATGCGGGTGCTGCACTATTCCGCAGTCCGTATGATGGTTGAGATCCTTGGAGTTGGTCCACAGGTTGGTCCCCAGGTTGGTCCCCAGGTTGGTCCCCAGGTTGGTCCCCAGGTTGGAGCGGCAAACGGCATCACGAGCCCCTCTTGCTGCCCTCGCTGGAGGCTCTCGGCGGAGAGGCCTCGCCGAACCCGCCTCCATTCCCACTCCCGCTCCCACTCCCGCTCCCACTCCCATTGCCATCCCCCTCCGCCTCCCCATTCCCCCCCACAATGACGTGCCCCCCACCCTTCACCCTGCCGACCACCATCCCCTTGGCCACGCTCTTCAGTATCGCCCGCCTCGACACCCCCGTCACGTCGATATACACCAGCCCCACGTTCTTGAACCCCCCGCCCAGGTTCCGCGACACCTCCCCCGCCTCCGCGCCCCACCGGTGCTCCACCACCGTCGTCACGCTCGCCGTCGTGCTCGTCAGCAGGTTCTTCCCCGCCTGCTCCACCCCGTCCATGACCGTGTGGAAGGCCATCAGGCTCTTGTTCAGCACGCCCGGCTTGTACGAGTCGATCGCGCGGCCCTCCTTGTCGAAGCCGCGCGCCCGCCCGTCCTTGCGCCGGCCGACCGTCGCGCCGAAGTTCTGCGCGAAGTGGTTGATCGAGCCGATCGTCGAGGCGGACAGGCCGACCGCCTTGGTCGACAGCGTGTTGATCCGGCGGATGTGCTCGTGCGCCGCGGGCGTGAAGGTCATGGGCGTGGCGGCGGGCTTGGTGTGCTTCGCGAAGCTGTCCGCCTGGCCTTGGATCATGCGGGACACGTAGTCCGTCGTGGTGATGAGCAGGCGCGACGCCTTGTGCGCGGTGTTGACGATGGTGGACTTCTTGTACGCGGGGTGCAGGCTGCGGATGTCGTCGTCCTCTTCGTACTCGTACGCGGGCTGCACCGAGATGCTCTCGCTGCCGTTGACCGGGAGCGAGATTTCGACGGGGTCTGCAAACAACCTCAGTATCCACCCTTTCTTCTCTCTTCCCGCTCTTTCTGCTCTTTCTGCTCCATCTTCTCCTCTCTTGGAAACAGTGGGAAATATCGCAATTTTGACTGACCTTTGGAGCCTGGCTTGATCGCGTGGTCTTCCACCACCTTGTACCCCTCGCTCAGCTCCCCAATGACGCTGCCGTCCTCCTCGTCGACCAGCACGATCCGCCCGCCCATGCCTGCGGAGCTATGGCTCCCCTGCACGTAGCCCTCCCCCGGGTCGAAATTGGCCGGGTTGTACGCCGGCAGCGGGTCGTGACCGGCCTCCTTGGCCTTGGACCTCGTCGACCTCGCCGACTTCATCGACCTCGCGCTCGACGAGCTGCTCGAGTGCGAGTGCGCGTTCGGCTTCGCGTTCGCATTCGCGTTCGCGTTCGCGTTCGAGCTCGAGCTCGGGCCCGCGGGCGGCGACGATTGCACGGATCTCGGCGGCGGCGGCGGCGACGGAGGGCCCGCCGGGGACATGGGTCTCGCCGACGCGGATGCCCAGCCCGTTGCCGAAGCCATACCCCCCGCCGCTGGAGCGGGCGCCCGCTCCAGGAACGCCGTGCACTGCGCGAGGATCGTCTCAAAGGTGTCGATGTCCTCCTGCAGCGACTTCCGGCTCCCCGGCGCGGGGAACTCGAGGCGCGTGAACGCCCCGCTGTCGGGGCCGAGGTCCCACCTGGGTATCAGGTAGCTGGTCGGGGGCTGATGGTAGATCTGCGTCGTCGCGGGCAGGGGCAGGTCCAGCTCCGGCGGCAGATGGAGGTGCAGGTAGAAGTCCTCCTCTGCGGAGCCGAGGCCGGAGATCTCGGAGAAGCATGACGACGTGGGCACCATCAGGAGGGACAACGTCTGCGGGCCCGACGGCGTGAGCTCCTGCTCGGAGCCATGGGCGATGTGGTACGCCTTGATGCCGTCGATCGCGTACAGCAGTTTCGGATCCTGGAAATGGGTGGTCAGCCGTTGGGGGGGGGAGGGGGGGGGGGGATCGGGGAAGGAGAACGAGTCAGATAGGCTCGAGGGAGGAGGGGAAAAGCCGCACATTGGATCCGGAGGCCATGATCCCTTCGCCGTACGGGCTATGTCTGTGCTCCGTAGCCAGTGGCCCGAAGGGACGGGGTGTATGGGCGTCTGGACGTATGTATGGAGCGAGGGATGCTCCGAGTTCCCCGTACGCGTAAGTTCGTCAATCCGTGGTGTGTTCGGGGGATCCCCCTCGAGGGAATGGAGGTAGACTGCAGTACGAGTACTACTCGTAGGAGTGGTATGTGTTGCGGCTGCGCGATGCCCGTTGCGAGTCCGATGATGCGACGCACGCACGCACGGCGAGGCGATGCGAGGCGATGCGGGGATTGCCGTCCTCGAATTACTCCGCCGATGCGGAGTATGGGCGCTCTAGCGGTACAGTCAGATGCTCAGTGCCCGGCGGCAGACGGCGATCGATGGATGCGTCGGGTGCTTGCGGCGCAGCGGGTCGTCCGGAGGTCGGGGGGAGGGGTCCAGGTCGTCGGCAGGAGTTTGTTGAGGCGGGGACCGGATGGGCATGTGGGCCAAGGCGTCGAGCAGGCGAGCATGAGACGGAGGCGATGAAGAAAGAGAGAGAGAGTGAGAGAATGGTGTGTCTCCCGGTCGAGGCTCGTGGAAGTCAGACGAAGGCTCCTTATTCCTGTTGCCTGTGGCACGTCCGAGTCCTCAAGCTGTTGCCTCCCGAGTCCCATCGCTGCCCCAGCACCAGCGGCCATCAACGGGTGGCAGACCGGCAGACGTCTCGTCTGGTCCCTCGTCCAGAGCTCGAGGATCCCAGCTCGAGGCCCGTTGGCCGCGTGATTGGACGTCGAAGCGCTGGACACCTCGACGGCGCCACACGTGATGCGACCTTCTCCAACGGCGCCGCGGCGTCTTCGACGTTGATGTCATCTGGACCCCCCCGAGGCCTCCCAAGTCGCCCGTCTCAAGGGTCGCCTCCTTCAAAACAAGGGGCATCTCCTGGTTCCTGTCCCTCTGGCCTTGGTCTTCCTCCCAAACAAGGAGCACGCAGTACGGAGTACGGAGTACGGAGTACTTGTAGGTAGATCCATAGTGCTCCGCAGCGATCCTCTCTATCTTCGCGGCACGTCCTCCGGAACGCATTCCCCATCTCCATGCTCGGATCTGACCTACCTCCATACTGGTACTCGTACTCGTACTCTGTGGAAGGGACCCCTGCCGCGGATCCTGGTGATCCTCTGCCCGCTCTCCATCATCAGCGGATGCTCGAACTCCCATGCCTCGTCGATTGAGGGGCCAGCAGGTGCCGAGCTCTCCAAGAGGGTTGGGAGCAGAGATGCCATCGTTCGGACGGCACCATCACGGACGACAGCAGCAAGGACGACGGCTTTGCATGCGGAGTCCTCCGCACCCGGACCTGCACTCCACGCTCCAAACATGTTCGTGCCTCCAGCACCAAGTAAGGTTCTCGTCCTCGTACGGAGTGCCCCCGCGGCATGCCGGACCATCTCGATGCAATCGTGCGTCAGTGACGGATGCTCGTTTCAGTCGGGTGCATCCGCACACACGGAGCAAGGGCGCAGGACGGGTCCGATGCCACGGGCCCCAGAGACACTAGAGCGGCTCGCCGAGCATCCCAGAACTCCCGCCAATCACGCCATGCCCCGCTGACGGCAGACGGGATCGCACGCGTTCTCCCTCCCACGGTGGCTTTCTTCCCAGGTGTGGCGCGGTAGTTTCCCGTCGTCCTCCCATCATCCTCCGTATCCGTCCTCTTCTCGTACGAGTACTCGTACGAGTACGGAGTACGGAGTACTGGTATGCGTCCTTAACCTTGTTCCTTGTGCCATCATGTCCCGGGCAGATTCCGTACTCCGGACTACCTGTGCGTGCGCGCGCCACCGTTCGGTAATAGGAGTGCTTGGCCGAGCAGCGCGTGTCCGGGGCGGGCTTGCGGCACGAGCGCGATACCAGATGGCTCGCCGACGATGCCCTCGACCTCGTGCCAAAAGTCAATCTGCGGCTGATGCATGGATCGATCCAGGACGGACGCCGAGTCAACGGAATCCCGGAGATGCTCCCTGGTTCCCCCCCCCCCCCCTTTTTTTTTCCTCCCCCTGACCCTGATGTGCACAACTCTCTCTCACCGAGGGGAGGGTCAACGAGTCCGTTGAAGGAAGCTTTCCTCGAGCTCAAAACGATAGTCCAGAGGCGGGGGAGCTCGACGAGCAATTTTGGCGCGCCTCGCTATGTTCTCACGTCATACTCCGTACTCCGCGGCCCATCGCACCGTCCGGCTCCATCCCCGTCCTCGTCGAGACACGAGTCTCGGTACTCGCGCGGCATCTTGTGTCCTGCCCCCTTCTCTGCACATGCGGCATGGAAGGACGGAGTCTTCCACCTGCAGGGACTATCCAGGACGGGGTACTCAGCTCGGAGCTCGGAGTAGAAGCAGAAGCAAGCAATGTGATAGAAGGTTATGCGGGAATAGGCCTCCCGGGCGTGCATACACGACCGCCGCCCGCCACCGGGTCCTTGTCGTGTAAGCGGTCCACCTCGGCGCGGTCGCGAGCTTGTCGTGAATGGTGGCCAACTCCAGCCGATCGGGAAACGGCCGGTGCCCACGCGAGGCTCGCAATAGTAGAGATGTTTGCTGCCACGGCAAGCAATAGCCTATCTATTGCATAAGCCCTCGAGCGGCCCCGGAGGCTGGGTCGAGGGAAAATGGATGACCGATGGAGGCGAGAAGCTCCCGCTCCTAGGGCGATCCCCTTCCCTGCCCTTTCTCTCTCACTCCATCCCCCCCTCCCTAACCCTTCTTCATCCCCAACACCACGCCCGACACCACCCTTTCCCTCCAACATTCGGTCGGAGAGAGATGAGCTGTCTGGCCGGGCTCGCGTAAAGATTGTCGACGATATTCTCTTGCGTGTCCGCGTATCGCTGTCATCCCGGCCTTGATGAAGTCGGGTTTGCAAAGGCGACAAACGAGTCTTCCTTCTTCCCTGGCGGCGGATCAAATTGCAATCCTTATTTGTTTTCCTTTCTTCTTGATTCGGAGAATCGTCTGTTCCTACCGAGCATATGCAGGAGACGCGGGCGAGGCACGGGGAGGCGGGAGGATCGATTCCATCGGGAGGGGCGGGGCTCGACTAGCCCGCTTGGAGTCATCTTGAGCCTCTCCTTTTTTTCCCCCACCCCCCTGCTGTGCTCACCAGCTTCTGCCCCGACGTCAGTCTGGCAGAGACGGACAAGCGAGATGCCGCATGTTCGCCGTTATCTGGACTCTGTACTCGTACTGATCAGAAAGGTTCGACTCCTCTGAAACCTCGATTCCGTCGTCTTCCGGACCTCGTTTCCAGGAACGGGATACGAACCGGTCAATCATGCGGCGTGGATCTCGATGGAGTCACCCTCGGCAGAGTGGTAGTGTCATCCCTTGTGTATTGCTCCGTGAGCCCTGCTCGTACATCGTACTCGGTAGTCCGTACGCCGTAGCATCACACGGCGTCAACCGGCTCCCCGAGGCGACGATGACAGGCGCGGGACGACCGGCACAGCCGCGAATTAGTCGAAGTTTCAGACTTGGGGCGCCGCTTCAGACTTCGCGTCGTCCCTTGCGCGAGAAGCTCGCCGCAGAGATGGTGGACCGTTGGGACGAGGCACTTGCTGCACGATGACCTCTTCGCGTCCGAATCTCACCCCTCGGGAGGGGGCTTGTGCCTGGCATGCTCCGTGCGGACCGTGGATGGGAGTCGAGCCATCGTGCAGCTTTGGCGATGTGGAAGAGAACAGCTCGACGACGACACTCCATGCCTGCGTCGATTTTCACGATGATTTCCCCTGGTGTTTTCGAAATCTTTTTTTTTTTTTCGAAATCCATTTTGTGTGTCTTCAAGCTCTTTCCCTTCTTTTCTCTTCTCCAGGTAGTGAAGACTTGATTCCCTATCCAGTTTGGCTGTGGCAGTCCCGCATCCTGGGATCGTCGAGGAAGTCGCTTATACTCCGTACGGGCTTGGTGTCTCGCTTGATGGCACGAAGTCTGTCGCACCTTCCGGGAAGCTGTCGAACGTGCCTGCCAGTCCGGAAATGGACCTGTCGCAGGAGTGCGCCTTCCGCCCGCAGCGGGCGCATGTTCCGGAAGCAGGACGCGCGCATCGCACCTGCCCCACCGTTTGCCCGGTGCCGATCCAGTGCGGGGCAGCGCAGGACGCACTGCAGCGACGGGTCGGATGCCTCCTTCCTGCATGAGGCCGGACCCACTCCCTCTCGCCAGTGAGGGGTTCCTGCCTCCGGCCTGGCGGGGCAGGCGCAATCCAAGGAAGCGGGAAGGGGAGGGAAGGAGAGACCGTTTACGCCCCCGGGTATGACAAATTGACAAATTGACAACCCGCGAGTATCGGTACCTCGAGCGCTCCTGAAGACTCGGCTTCGAGTTCGTCTCGGCTTCGAGTTCGTCTGTAGTCTGTAGTAGTAGTACTACTACAGTACGGAGTACGGAGTAGTAAAAGAGTACTACTAGGTATTTATCAGAATACCGCAGCGTCGGATCTGGACTAAAACCGGTTCTGCCTAAGCTCTGGTGCTCAGGGTGCTCCCGCTCCGTCATGGGTGATGCAGCTCGTTTTCAGCTGCATGCAGATCGCAGACCATCGGCTCGCCTGTTGCATGCAGCGAGTGCTCATGTGCGAGCGGCTTGTCCACGTACCCTCTTGTACATTTACTCAATGCGGCGTGCTTCCGTACGTCCCAGCTTCTGCTTCATTGGTTAGGGAAGGAGTAACGGAAGGAGTAAAAAGGGGGGAGGGG
>NIGD01000012.1:449927-496968 GCA_003055185.1 Escovopsis sp. TC
CCCCCCCCCCCCCCCCCGGTTGAATGTGTGCCGCGGCCAGTCACGGACTTCCAACTCATGCGTGCTCACTGCAGGGGCGGGCTGCGGATGGGGAAGCCAAAGACCCCTGATCTTCGTCTGCCTGCGGCATCGGATGCTGGTGGCATCAGCACCATCCCTGGGAGCTTGAATGCCCCCGTCGAACCCATTCTTCGCATCTGCCAGGGCATTCATCGCGGCGCATGAATGGACTGGAACAAAGGGAAGCAAGCGCCCTTCTTGCGAGCACCCTGCGAGCTCGGCACTCGGTAATCGGTCGAAGGAGGCGGGCCAAGGGATGCCGGTGTGCGCGCGCGTGCAGCACCTCCAATGCAGAATGTGAGCCTTTCGCCCTCTCTGCCCCCCCCCCCTCTTCCCCGGCGGGCGGCATCCGATCTTAGGCTTGGCGGTTTCACGCGCGAGCAGAGGGCGGCCGCTTTGCGAGCCAACGGCATTTGCTCCATGGCCAGCGCCGCCGTCGCGCAGCCTAATTTCGTTGGAGGGCTCTGGTATCGAGCCATTGGCCTTTCCTTTGTTGGGACCTTGGATGAAAGGTAATGGCCTTCCGTATGGAGCACTTGGTCCTCTGTTGCAATGGTCGTGGATGTGCGTTTCCCCAGATCCCTTGATGCAGAACGTGGAGAGATGTCTCGCAATAGGTCTCGGCTCGGACCCTGCGTGCGTCCTGGGCGGAGCCAGAACGACGGATAACGTTGGCCCGTGTCTAATTCCCCCGGCCCCCCCGCCCCCCTCTCCTGACCACCCTCCTGGTCTCTCTCGCGACCCTGGTCATCCCGGCGACGTGGGCAGGGGCAGCGAACCCCGCGTGCATTGCCTGTTCTCGTTGCGGCGGGCGGAGCATGCAATCCCCGGCATCAGCAGGCATCGCACGGAGGGAACGGGGGACGCCGAAAAGCATGGATGCATGGACAGGCACGCTCGCTCACATCCACTTGTCCGCAGGGCCGTCAACGCCAAAATCAGGCCAGCTCTTCCGAGAGGAGTCCGCAGGCGTTCGTCCTCCGTGGTTGTGCTCGTACGAGTACTCGTACTGGTCCAACCTCGACGTTGCGTCTAGAGCGTGCTAGCCCCGAGCCCGCCAGCACTTATCCGTTTAGCCTCCCGATAAAGCGCCACGCGAAGGCCATTCACGAACACCGTCCTCGAACGTGTTCGCATTGCCTGGTGCTCCAGCACCGGATCGGTCTCCCTTCTGCTGAGAAGATGCCCATGTGTATGAGTACTCCGTCCTCAATGCTCCGTACTCCAAATGACGTGCTGGATCGCCAGTACGGAGTACTCCATTCAGAGTTCTCATACTGATCAACGACGACTCTGCCCTCATTCATCTCGTGTTCTGCGACGAAAATAGAACGAAGTCCCGCATCGCGGCCCTTCTTTGGTGATGATCCCCTGATCTGGCGATCCAATGCTCCGTACTCCGCAGCCTCATCCGCGAATCTACAGGAAGCTCACGAAGAATGCCGGTCAGCAAGGTCCCTCCAATTCGCCCTCCAATTCGTCCTAGTTCTCGTACTCCGTACTCCGTACTCCGTAGACAAATGCCGCAATATCGGTAGGGAGCTTGATGGATGGCCCGAACCACCAACTCACAAACGTGACGCCTCGCATTTGTCCCCCTCCCCATCGACTCAAGCCGCCCCCAATTGTTCATCCCAGTTCCTGTTCGCCGGCTCGACGCCACCAAAAGCCCTTCTTCCGCGTACAAAGACATGGCACGAGGGCTCGACACTGGTACCCCGCACCCCGTACCCCGTCGTCCCTGAAAGTGTCCTCGTACTCCGTAGCAGACTCGAGAAGGCCAACGGTGCTCGACAAGGGCCTGCGGTGCGGATGCGGATGAGAGGGATTGCCCGTTTGCGCGTTAGAGTTTGCGGGCGGGGGCTTCAGGATAAGCGTGTCAGGCCGCTGGCTTACGTTGGGCAACCTTTCGAGGACAAGATCAGGGAGGACGGGAGAAGGAAGCAGAACAATGGAAGACGAAGAGAAGAGGATGAGAAGAGGGGGATGAAGAAGAGAAGAAGAGAGGAAGCGAAGTTGAAGTTGAAAGTTGAAGTTGAAGTGACGTTGGAGATGGATCGGGACGGAAGGCGCGACTGAATCGGAGAGACGCCCGGGAGGGAAGTTGCGAGCATTTGCATATTTCCGATACTCGCATACTGCTTTGATGCATGAGTAAAGATATGCATCAAAGAGATCTGGAACTCGGCCCCACCCGGGACGAGCCCGCCGGCCGAGGATCGGGGGATTCAGCCAGGCGTTCAGGTCCAAGGTTCGGGCTTGAGCTCTGAGGATCTCTGGTGGATGCGGATGAAAAGAGATCCATTCGTTCCAATCATGTGTATATACTATGATCCTCCTACTCGATACACTCGCATACAGAGGCTGGTCGTAGGCGAACACCAGGCAGCAAGACACTGGCAGTCTCCCTCGGACAGAACCCCGTCGGTCAGAATTCTGGCAGCTGCATCATCCCCCTACATCTCCAGCTCCCCGTGGTACTTGCTCGGCAGCACCGCCCTCAGCTTCTCCATCTTCCCCTGATACGCCGCCAACTGCCTCAGCACCTCCTCCCGCGACCCCTCCCCCGCCGTCCCCTCATAATACCTCACCTCCGCCCTCGCCCTCCGCAGCTGCACCTCCGCCAGCCCCAACCTGTCGCGCATCTCCACCGCCTCCCTCTCCAGCACGGCCTGCCTGTCCCTCATCCCGTCCATCTCGCGCAGCGGCGCCGCCAGCCTCGCCTCCAGATCGGACACGCGCTCGGGCATCCGCGGCGCGGGGACCGACACCACGGTGGGCTGGCGCTCGAGCTCGCGCGTGCGCTGGACGCCCGGGTGCTCCGTGATCGCGGGGACCACGAAGATGGTGGCGTCGCGGCCCTGGTCCTTGAGGCGGTAGAACCGCGTGGCGAGGTCCACGGAGACGAGGCCCCGCGCGTAGTGCTGCCCGGAGCGGTCGCGCTTCCACATGCGCTCGCCGCTGACGCCGCACTCCCAGAACTGCTGCTCCGCGATGCCGAGCGCCGCCTCCGCGCGGTCGAGCAGCCCGTGGATCTTGCCCGCGACGGCGTCGTCTGCGTTGGCGAGGATGAACTTGTCCTGCGGGAAGACGATGGGGCGGCCGGCGGCGGGGGTGGTGGGGAGAGACGACGACGACGACGACGACGATGACGACGATGACGAGGCACCCGCCTGGGACAGCAGCTGGTGCGGGACGACGGCCTCCCCGGAGAGCACGTCCAGCGCGTTGGCGTAGTTGAGCTCGAGCTCGTGCATCCGCGCCACGAGGTGCTGCGTGTACAGCAGCCACTGCCCGAGGAGCGTGTTGCGCGCGCCCTCCATCTGCCCAGCGTCCTCGTCCGCCTCGGTCGGCAGCAGCGACAGCAGGCCCCCCGTCGCGGCGTACTCGAGGTCCAGGATCTCGAGGCACTCGTTGGCGTGCATCACGAGGTTCTGATGCGACCGCCACGGCCGGCGCACCCCGTCCGCGGCGTCCAGCGGGCCCATGTCGCGGCACGAGGCTAACGGGCAGTGGTACTCGACGCCCTTCTCCTCGTCGACCTTCTTCACCGTGTTCATCAGCCCCCACAGCGGCACGTGGTAGATCTCGTCGAGGGACGCCGCGGGGGGCTCGGGGCTCGCGATCAGCTCCCACAGCTCGTCCACGTAGGAGCCCACCCGCCGGCCGCGGCTGCTCCCGTTGACGACCTGGAAGCTGTCGGACCCGAAGAGCTGCCGCACGAGCTGCATCAGCTGCCGGATGTGCTGGATGATGCTCCACAGCGTCGGGGGCTTGTGGTTCCCGTCCACGACGGAGCAGTTGGCCCCGCTGAGCGCCTTGAGGTCTTCCTCGGTGAAGATGCCGAAGGCTGGGTCGAAGAGCGTGCAGGCCCATGGGCGCGTATTCTCCGTGCCGGGGACGCCGGGCAGCGTGCCGCCCGTTCGCGTCTTGAAGGGATCGGGGGTCTTCTCTCGGTCGGCCATTCTTCGCTGGTGATTCCTTCGGCGATGAGAAGCTGGCTCGTTGGTCGTCGTTGCTCCTGTCCGGTGATGCGCAAGATGTATCGTGATTGTCGACAGACCCCCCTTGTCCGGTGATGTGCGAGATGATTCGTAGTTGTCGTCTCTTTCTCTTGTCGATGATGTCCACAATGGCTCAATCTTGTCGTCTTTCCTCTTCTCCGTGATGAGTGCAAGACATCCAGACTCAACCTCCCGTCCCCTCCCTCCCTTTTGTATTCCTCCAAACGCCGCCATGACTTTCCATTGCCCTCCCGCCCCCTTCCCTGTCAAAGCAGCACGTCCCCGAGCAGCTCATCAATCTTCTTTGTCTCCTCCCGCCATCCAAATGCAGCTCCCGCAAGCCAGAGCCACCACAGCTTCCGACATCATCTCCCGCCAAGGCGGTGACCTCAGCCCTGACAACAAAGGATGGATGGGTGATGCTTGTATCGATGCCCCATTCCGGGCACGACCAGCACTGGCCTCGGAGCTTGATGACTGGGGGGCTGCGGGCTGCAGCAACTGGAAGCGGACTGCGGCATTCGATGAACGCGAGCTGCGGCAACTGATAGAAGAAGACTGCGGTAACCGATGGATGCGTGCTGCATCAACCGATGAAAGCGGACTGCAGCAGCTGGACCGCAGCGGACTGCGGCATCTGGAGAAATCGGACTGCTTCCCCATCTCCCCATCCCACCCCGCGTATCTCAAGGCCGCCCCCTCCCCTCCCCGGACCAACAAAGATCACAAGACTCACAACCGTACCCCACACAGTACGAGCACCTTCACCACAAACAACTTGGAACGAAGCAGGCCACTGCACGGGGTACCTCAACCACAAACAAAAAGGCAGCCGGTGCGGGGGGTCACGGATCCAGGACCCCGCTAGCAACTCTCGAGGCACAGTTAAAACGCCCTCCACGCGCGGTCCAACAGGCACAAGCTCGGGGCCAACACTCCGGCTCAACCATCGGATCGATGCCCGGCTTGATGGACGGGATCCTCTTCCGTTTCTGATTCCCGCTGGCCTCCCGCTGCACTCGAGCGGAGTGGAGATGAGCTGGACTGAGCTGGGGTGAGCTGGGGTGAGGTGCTTCCGTGCAGGCGCCGGATTTGGACATGGCTCGTCGATGTCACGGTCACGGCGGAGTATCTAGCGAGGAGACAGGGCGTCGCGACGGTGCTTTGTTCTGTAATTCATCAATGTCGCGACTTATCGATGTCGATGGAATGTCCATGGGTATTCTTGTCATTCATCCAGGGCTTGGGCCAGGTCGACCGGTCCCCTTCCACTGCATTAAGTCTTGAAGATCGTGAGTCCACCGAGTCCACCGCGTCCACCTTGTGAGATATCCAAGTATGAAGTCCATTTCCCAATCCGGGGGAACAAAAAAGAGAAGAAAGAAAAGACGTAGGGCAAAAGACCGCTGTCGCTGTCGCTCAGGTTGAAAACACAAAGGGCAAAAACCTAGGAGTATTTTTTTTTGGTTTGTCCAGACCGCGAGACGAAGCGGCCGGCCGCCTCACTTCAGCCGCTCGTTCCAAGCCAGCACCTTGTCTATCAGCTTCCTCCCCGGGAAATCGATGATGACGACCCCGATGCGCGCCGCGTCCTCGCTCCCGTCCAGCGCGTCGTCGAGGTACTGCCCCGTCATGTCGTTCATCCCCTGTATCGACCTGTTCATCGGCCCCGCGGCGGCCTCGATCGGCAGCACGCCCACCGAGGCGGACAGGTGGGAGAGGTAGAGCACGCTGTTGTCGTCCGGCGCGAGGGCCGCCTTCTCGAGGGCGTCGCGGATGGCGGTCCACTTCTCGGAGAGGTGGTACACGTCCGGAATGACCCAGAGGTCCTCGAGGACCATCTGGGGCCCCTCCCACGCGAGCCCGTAGGGCCCCTGCCTGTCGTCGAAGTTCTGCAGGATGAGGATCTTGGAGCGCAGCTCGCCGAGCGTGGGGAGCGGGTCCGAGCGGTTGTACCGGTGGATGTGCCGCGCGGCGCCGGGCCCCGTGGCGGGCGACAGCGCGTGGTGCCAGTGGAAGGCCTGTTCGAAGGAGAGCGTGTTGTTGTGGCCGAGGGGCTTGCCTTCCTCCTTGAGCCGCATGAGGATCGCCTCGGAGGGGTTCTCGTCGAGGAAGCGGAACATGTCGACGAGCACGTCCTCGTAGCTGAAGCCGGTGTAGCCGCTCGCGTGGTAGATGTGCAGCTCGTCGTCGCGCAGGCGGGCGCGGATGTCGAAGTACCGCAGGCCGGACCGCAGCTGCATGCTCAGGTTCCAGTTCTGGCACTGCAGCAGCTCCGTCCCGATCTCGTACGTCATGGTGTCGTGCGTGCCGGGGATGCTGAGGCTCGTCACGTTGAGCTCGTCGCCGAGGCCGGCCATCCACCGCGGGTGGAGCCTGTGGCCCGCGTCGAAGCTGTACTCGGACTGGTAGCCGCGGTAGCATCTCGGGCCGACGAGGCAGGGGCTGAAGAGCGCCAGGAGGCGGTGGAAGAGGAAGAGCGCCATGGCGCCCGCGCCGGAGGAGACGAGGACGAAGAGCGGGCTAAGGCGGCGGCGGCGGCGGCGGTGGGGGGGACGATCGCGGCAGCGTTGAAGCTGGTCCTGATCAGGGTCCTCCCTGTTGTTTTTCTCTTGCTGCTGCTGTTCCTGCTGCCTCCGCTGCTCTTGTAAACATTGCTTCTCGCCCGATGGCGGGAGCAGCAATTCGGTGTCGGCGGCCATGGGCCAGAGAGGGGTCTTGTGCCGACTGTCGAACCACGCGATCATGCACGCCGCACGCGGTGCGACGGAAAGGGTCGGACGGGGAGAGTGATCGCTGGGCGGGCAGTCCCTGCGACTGCTGGTTCTGTGCTGCTGCTGGTTCTGCTGCTGCTGCTGCTGCGATTCCAAACGTCCAAAAGGCTCGTGGGAGAAGCAGCCTCCAGAGCCTTCATCGACGCCCTCGAGACAAGGCACGAGACGATACCCCCTACCACTCCGAAGACCTCAGGAGGATCGTTCTGCAGGGGAAAGGATCGAGGCCCCACTGCGACGGGGTGAGGTGCCCGTGCCCGCGGCCCCCCGTGCGTCACAAGCTGGAGCAGCCCGGTCGTGGATCCAGGGCGTGCGCTTGTCTCTTGGAGGTTCGTCAGTCGATCACGGTCGACTCATGCCGCTTCGTGCTCTCGTATGGTGGGATGTAGAGATGCCTGTCGACGGGCAGACGCGCCAAGAAGATGCCGAGGTGATGTTGATGGAGTGGGAGATGCGCGGGCCGCCCAGACATCGGAGTTGAAGTCGAGGACGTCGTCATCGATGACTGTTCCAGGGTAGGTCTGGCTGGATGACGGTGCGCAGGGTTGCAACCCTGGCTGTCGTGGACGCCGCGTCAACGATTCGGAGATGCTGGGAGCACAAGCTCTGGTGACTCTCGCCCTGTCTGCCCGGAGCCGTGGCGATCGCCATGCTTCGGATTGTCTCGTCTCGTCAGGGAGTCGAGGGCGTCTGTCTGTGCCCCTGGCCTGGCCGCGATGCATGCATGAGGCTGGCGGACTCCATGAACGTGAAACTCGGGATGCCTGCTCATCGACCACGGCGGGGCATCCGATGCCCTGTTTCGCGCCCCTTGCCGATCCGCTTCGACATGACTCTGCTTCCCTGGATTGCGTTTCGAATCGACGGGTCTCGCCAATGGCCTTGCGCCCTCGAGGCCTCCGTGCGCCCCACGATCTCCACGCATGAATGGCTGCAGAAGGGGATCCGGATGCGTGCAACCCCTTCTGGGACCGAGGCCCTCGTACGAGTACGAGTACGAGTACGGGCACCCGTAGAGGATGACCAGTGTTTGCCGATCCCTTCAGGCTCGTTTCATGATCCTCCGCACGAGCACGAGCATCGGACTCGTTACTCGTACGAGTACGCACAGAGCCGGAGCCAGAGCCAGGTCTCCTCCCTTCCGGCCGCGCAGCCGCACGCGGTGCTCCGTACGACCCATCGGGATTCCCCACGATTGGATCATGTCCGCGATGGGCATTGCCGATCTCCAAAGTCCCTCGAAAGGCGACCCATCGGCGGGCAAGAGTCCTTTCTCACACTCGCCTTGCCGCTCTTGCAAAGCAAGGAGGGCAGAAGGGCCATGTGAGGGCCAGCCCTCGAAGCAGAATCATCGATTCGTCGGAGCGGGCCGAGATGTGGACTCAGCTCCATGTATGCAGACAGCGATAGGGCGCTTTCGGCATCACGGGTCTGTGAATCACACTCTGCTGCTGATGCTGTCGCCGTCCTCGCCGCCCTTCGAGCGTCCTTTCTGTGGGAGCCTATGAGATGCTCCAGGCCCCCGTCCTCTGTACGAGTGCTTCGCACAGTACGGATATTTTCCGAAAGGCCAACGCCAAGGGCAATCTCTCGCGATGGGCATGGCTTGATCTGACTCGCGCCTCCCAGCGAATTGAGTTTGCGCGGTGCCTGAATCATCATCGCCATGAGCAACGAGCTACTGGTACTCCGTGCTCTGTACTCGTACTCGTACTCGTACTCGTACCAGTACCAGCATGGACTGCGTCGAGGATGCTGCGTCGAGGAATGGCATGCATCGACGAGAGCCCCGAACCCGAGGGTGTCTGGCAAATCCCCAAGAGCAGAAGCTTGGCGACCGAAAATAGATGGGATCTGGGCTGAGCTCGATGATGGTCTGTGTGGTCTCCAACGGTGCATATTCCAGTCTCACTTTTCTTCTTCTGGGTGCCTCTTCTTCTTCTTCTTCTTCTTCTTCTTCTTCTTCTGCCCGAGAATAGGACCGGTCCATGATCTGATCCATCCATGGCGTGGAGCACCAACTCCTCGCGTGTGGGAGGGCCACTCCGTTCTGGGGATTCATGGCCTTGCCATGAACATCCTCTGTCCAGTCTCGCCCAGCCCGGTGATCGGACGGTGATCTCGAGCCTGCCGATCTGGAAGACGTGGGAGGGCGTTGCTGACGCTTGGTTGCGCCAATCCTCGTATTTGTGGGCGATGTGTGTGGGAGCCGTGTGTCGCGTGCATCAGCACAGGCAGGCCCCCCAATCGGTCATGCGTGTCGATGGAGACGAGCAGGAACACCTCCTTTTCGTGCCTGGATCCTCCTTGACCTGCCATGGGGATCAAATGCTCTGTACGGAGTGCGGAGTATCGAGATGCCAGGCTGCTCCAGGTGAGGTTGAACGAGGAGGAAAATGGCGAAATGCACGCCGGATGGCGATCCATCATGAGGGCATCGTGTCCTCTTCCCTCCCTTTACGAGGCGGAAGGTGCTATCCGCGAACTTCCTGCCTGCGAATCCAACATTCAAGCACAAGAAGGTACGCCAGTTCCTCACTCCTTCCTTCACGCCGTGCTCGTTACTACAAACCGAGGAGGAAAGAGAGATGGGCGGGGGTTGCCGTGCTCGTATCGACGGCGCTATTCCCGCGCGGGATGGAGCACGACGGGACAAGAGGGAGGAGGGATGGCTCGCACCTGCCGCGGCTCCAGTGCGAGTAGCTTCATGGCGCCGCGCAAGCACCACTCAGAGCCTTGGACGGCCCACAGACCTGCTCCTCCTCTTTGCGCCCCCAGACCACCCATGATGCCTTGCAAGCTGGCCTGTACCAGTAATATGCACGCACTCCGTCCAGGTCGGGGGGGCAATCAGCTTTCAATTACGGAGTAGAGCCGACCCCTGTGGCCCTGTGACGACATGGTTCAGGGGGGCTCTGAGGGGATTCGCACATGCTCTTCTGCACAGGCCCGAGTACCTCGATACTCTTGTGGGACTTGTTCCTGTACGAGTACTCCGTACGGAGTACCGATGTACATTCTCAGCATCGGAAGGTGCGAGTGCAGTAGCGCGATCCGACGGCGCAGCGGCACCTTCCACTTTGAATTGCGTTCTGTGAGAGCCTCCGGCATGGACGCCCTCAATGTGCAGGAGCGATCCGCGCTCGACTGGGCAGGCAGTCGCGGACAAGCACTGGCAGCTCCTTCCTCAAGAGCCCGTGAAAGAGTCCGGCAGATGCACGGAGCATGGAGATCTCCCTTTTCAAGGAGGTACTACTATGTACCTGGTCCAGACGAGCCCGCGACCACTGGAGGGTTTGCGCGGTACCGGTTCCCTGAGCTCCAGCACGCAATGGCCGAGTGTCGCCCGCATCATCGCTTCCGTACCCCGGCCCGTTGCTGCAGGTACTCTGCGAGTACGGAGTACTCCGTCGCTCGCACCTGCCGCCTCTCGTGCAACCTTGGGCCCGCGAGCAAAAGGCAGGAGCGGGCGACTCGACCGACGACCAACCTCTCGATTTATTTTCCTCCTCCCCATCTTCGTCATCGCCATCGGCATCATCGAGGCTGTTCTTCGTCACCGTCGTCGTTGCTGTCGTGATTTCGTTGTCGTTGTGGTCGTCGTTGTCATCGCTGTCCCCCCCGTCTTCTTCCTGCTTACTGATGAGGACGAGGCAAACAGAGGAGAGAGACTCGGAGAGGCGAGGGAGGGGAAAAGACGAAACAACGAGCCGACCTCGATAGGCTTCGTCCCCTCCTCCTCCTCCTCCTCCAGCAGGCTCCTCCACGTGAGCGGCCTCTCGAAGGCACCCATCATACCACGAAACTCCCTCTCCTCGCACGGAGCGCATCAAATCACTGGCGGGTGAGTTGGACATCGGACCACCCTTCAACGGTGCCTCGCTGAAACAATCACAGGCTCCGCCACCAGAGGCAACCCCCCTGGCTCCCTGGCCTTGTTCCCACTCACGGAGCAGAAGGAAGAGGCAACACAACCCCCCCCCCCCCGAAGGCGACTTGTTGCTTTCCACCAAACGGTTCCCTTCAAGCACGGGTTTGGAATACGGAGTACTCCGACCTGACACGATCACGAGGGCGCTCGTCAACAAGACTGGACTTTTCTTTTCGTCTTTTCTTCTTCCTCTTTTTTTCTCGCCTTCCCGGCCCACCGTCTTATTCTCCCCCCCATCATCGATCGACACTGCTTTGTACTTGTACTCGCACCTCTCTTCCACACGGCGGACGGATTACGAATCCTCACTCATCCTCCCTCCAGATGCCCAGGTAAGCTGCGCTCCGCCCTCGATCCCGGCTCGCCGTCTTCTTTGCCTTGCCCGCACTGTCTCATCTTCTGTGAGCGCATAACGTTTTCCTTCGCTGCCCTCCCTCCCGTCCGAATCCTCGTTCCCCCGGCCTCGTATTGTTTTCTTTCCTTTTTTTCCTGGACACTGTCGACAGTCTCCAGCCGTTTAGCCTACACGAGGATCGAGACAGGGCAAAACACCACGAGGGCCGCGTCGCGAACAGAGAAGCTGTCCTCCTACTGCTCCGTCACCTGGCAAACGAGAGGGATCATTCGCTCACTTCTCGTCGTCGCTCTTTGTCTATCCACTGCCACTCGCTCTCACACACATCCACACTCGCTCTCTCTTCACTTCGGTGGCCCGCCAAACCTCTTTCCCGGCTCTTCGCTCCACTGTTTTTGCATTGCTGGCGTTCTAGGCTCACTTTTTGACCTCCCATCGCAGGCCGCATTCTTGCTCTTCATCGCAGGCCTTCTCTACCTTCAGCGTTTTTCGATAGGTCGGCATTGCGGTGCATTGCATTTTTTTCTTGGCCCTTTCCTTCTTGCTTCGTTCCAGTAACGACAGCAACGGCTGGTCGCCTCGGTTCCGCCCATCGCTCGCCAGAAGGATCACGGGCCGTCTCAGACCTTGCGCAATCATCAACATTCCCCACTGTTTGCGCATTCCGGCCGTTTCTCCTTCCGATCATATCAAAAGCCTTCGTTTCTGTCCCTGTGCTGCGGCAACTCGACGTCTCTGGAGCCACACGGCCTTTCTGTGCCTAAATTGCACCGGGCTCGACAAGGCGATTATCCAACTGTCTCGAATACCCGCGCCTAGGGACTGCAACTATCGACATCGCGATCCACGATCGCAACGAGTCTTTCGTTTTGCTTCTCTTCTCACTTGCTCCTCCTCTTCCTCCCCTCGCCCGCCGACAGCTCTGTGATTTTGGCGCTCCCGAGTTGGAGGATCCACACAACGTTACGAGACCACCGTCCATGGGGAAAAGCTATGGCCGAATGAGCATCTGAGTGCTTCCCGACTGGCGAATCCATTCCCACACCGCGCCAGATTCACATCGACTGCGAAAGACAAGAAGCCCTCGTCAACCCGGATACAAAGCATCTTGTCTTCATCATCATCCGGAGTCCTCTTAGATCGATTCAACCGCCGGCATTCGGCCAGACCCCACAGCCATGGGCTCTCATCGCCACGACGCCCGAAGGAGGACGGCCGTCTTGCTGTTCACATCATTTTGGTCGGGCTTCGTCGAGGCCATCAATGTGGATGTGTGCGCAAGCATGAACACGGCCTCCACGGCGAGGAGTACGCAGCCCGCTCTCGTGGACCTTGTCCGTGGGCTCTGCTAATTTTTTCCCCCAGATATCAGCATATACCAGAGTAACGGGCTCTGTCACGACCACTGCGTGAACGATTTCGCCTTTGCGGTTACGCAAACCAGCGGCTGCTGGTGTACAGACTACTACCCGGATGAGGCATCGCAAGTCGATCCCTCGAAATGCAACTATCCCTGCCCGGGTTATCCCCCCGAGGATTGCGGCGGCCTCTCTGGCGGCACCGCATACTACGGCTACATTCAGTTGAATCTTGTGCTGCCGTCTGGCACAGCGTCCTCCCCTTCGTCTTCAGTCTCTTCCACCTCCACCAGCAAGTCATCCTCGAGTTCTCAGGTCAGTGGATGTTTGCCGCCTCTCAGGGCGCACCCGACTCTCCCCGTTCAAGATCATGCGATGCCAATTGTCCTTCCCCCCATTTTTCTCGCACATGGCATTCTTTCGTGACTTGTCAAAAGGCTTTGGCGTTACATGCCCATGCCAAGATGGTCACCGCAAGGCATCTTACTGCCAGCTCTTCCCAAAGAGCAGGTTCGGATGATACAGTCTGGCTTAATTTTGGCTCAGTCAATGATCTTGACGTTGACGGCGATCATCACACAGACCGTGCAGGTCACGGCCACCATGTCGAGCACCAGCACCACGTCCATGACTTCTGCTTCCATGACCTCCGAGATGCCATCTACTTCCACAAGTAGCACATCTCATGTATGGCTACTATTTGCTTATTTCCTGTCGTCGAAATTTTCTTTGGAGGGTGGGGGTGGGGGCCTCTATGACCTGGAAACATTGACATGAGCCACTTACTTGAAACGTTCAGGGTTTGCTAACCAAGGACTGCTTCGTCTAGACGCAGACCTCTTCCTCTTCCTCCTCTGCCACCTCCTCTACTATCCAGACCATCACGGACAGCACGGGGGCAGTCAGGACCGTTACCGTGATCCCTACGGTGCCCGCCGGCGTCGGAGCATCGCGTGCGAAAACCTCGGGATTCAGCAGCGGCGCCATCGCCGGGGTCGTCATCGGCGCCATCCTCGCGGTCCTGATCGCGGCGGGCGGCATCTTCTTCCTGTGGAGGAGACACAAGAAGAACCAGGACGACTACGAGGACGATCCGAGCATTCGCGGCAGCTCGTCCGCCATGATGGGATCGACCCATCCCGACATGAGCATGACGGGCGACTCTGTGCACTCCCCCGGGTCGGTCGGCAACAGGAACAGCACGATCCAGATCGACCCCCGGATGGACCCGTTCAAGCAGGGTCTCTACCTCCGGACGAACAGCCATGAAAGCTTGAACACGCTCCGCGACGATCACGACTACTCGAGACGAATTCAGCCACCCAAGGTATTACGAGCTACGAACCCCGATCCGGAGGACGGATAGGCCGACGAGACAATTCTCCCGCTTGTCCCTTTCACTCATGCCGCTGCTATGTCTTGCAGATTTGCAGACATTTCTTGTTCCTTCAGGACAGGAATCATCACGAACGCTGAGCTCTGTCCCTGCCTCTTGCTTTTCTTTCCCTATCTCGGTCTCTACACTTCATATGTCTTTTCCTACTAGACCAATGGCTGTCTCATTTCTATTTCTACAATATATCCCCATTCCCTACATCCATACTAGCTTTTCCTTTTTCCCCTCGCCCTGCTCTCTTCCTTTTCAATTTCCATTGTTGTGTGAAGGATACCGAACCGGTGATGGGCAGCCTCTAGCGCTGCATGGACGGACTGAGGGATTTGCTCGTCGAGCTCGCGATGCCGGGATGGCGATGGGCAGGCCCGAGTGTTATGTGAGGCGAATGAACAGGATAGTTCGTCGTGCCCGCGATGTCAGGATAGTGAGGGGGCAGGCTGGAGCGCTGCGTGGACAGCGCAGGGGCGAATAAACAGAATTCTGAGAGTGATTTGGCCGCGCGTGCGGTTCATGTGAGTTGTGCTACATGATGAGGCGGGAGGGGCGAAGACGAGGCGGTACCGGATGAGCCGGGAGGGAGAGCTAGAGGAGGATGGGACGGCATACGGTCCAGCTAGAGAAAGGACGGGCCAGGCATACGGACGAGCTGAGGATAAGGACGAGGAAGACATGAGGACTAGCGAAGCACAAGAAGCAGGAAAGAAGTGGGCGTGAAGGGGGAGGGAAAGAGGGGCAAGGGGGAAAAGGGGACTCAGGCGTAAAAGGGCTGGGTGAATAGGGGTTCCCAGGGAAGTCATCACGTCTGCTGGGAATATTGACGAATGGAACGAGGTGGGAGAGTTTGGTTCCAAGAATATTACTGGAGACGGCAGGGAAATGAGCTGCATATATTGGTAGGAGGCCTTGATTTGATCTTCCCCTGGCGTGATGGCCGAAGCTGGCATCAAGACCGGTCAAAGACCGGTCGAGGCGGGGTTTCTGGAGGGTGATGAGGGGGACTCACTGGCGGGGGTGGGGGTCCTCCTTGAGAAAGATGAGAGATCCAGCAACGTCGGTGAGGATCACGTTGTACGCAATTCATTCCATCCATTCACAGGCGTTGGATCCCGTACAGGGCGCCGATGGGTTTGAGATGCTGGGCGGCAGTTGGGGCTGGCCCTCATGGCGGCCTGTGGATGCGAGGTCGAGGACCTGGCGTGTTGATCTTGGCCTCTGGCCGTGAATACCTAGTATTAGTACGGAGTAGTAGTAGGAGTCCTTGGCCTGCAGCTGGGAACAGGACCTTGAAGAGTTGACCATCACGTTGGAAATGCGACGATGAACCGCGCGGTGTCAGCGCCACTGCCAGACGGGGCGCTCGCCAGAGGAATCTCGCCCCTCGGTGCAGGCCGAGGACGACACTCGCTCCTCATTTCGGGGTAGGCAGGGACGTGGTGGGCTGCGACTTGTGCATCTAGGTTGGAGGGGTCGGAATATTCCATTTTACCTTCTTGAGGGGAACATTCCCCCCCCCTTTAGAGATGCAGAGGTGACGCCCTTCTAGATGTGGATGCTCAATGTTGTCGTCCGCGCGCGAACATGAACTCTTACCCCTTTTTGTGAATGGCCGCTACCCTGCATGTCAACATCCAATGGATCCATGCTCCCGCTCTTATTCAGGGGTACAACTCCCCCATTCTCAAAGATGGCCCCCTACTAAATGCGAACACTCGTTCCCGAATGCTACCGAGATCAACTACAAAACCCCTCATTGCAAGAATCTCGTCCCTGTCTATGAACATGCTCCTATTCCCGTGCTAGGACGTGTGTGGTAGGTACAATGTGCCCCGTCGCCAGATCACTGCCGAATCAATCCAGAGCCCTCACGCTGCTGAACTCGTCGGTAGTCTTTGCCTGCAACCCGCGAGGATGTGAGGTTGCAGACCTGCCAGAGGAGCACGCCACGCTCATCCGTCCACCAGCTTTCCCGCCTGTGTGAGCCGTGTCCCAAAGTCTCCGGGTCGTACGTGCTCGAGGCTGCAACTCGGGAGTGAGTCGGGGCCCCCATCTCACCAGCACATCGGACTGCTCCCATGAGTCGGTCCATTACGTTCCAGATGGTCTCCGGCGTGCGTGAGAACGGAGAGTGATCGGATGAGGCTGCCGGTGCAACAATCTACCAGGGCTGAACTCTCGTCACCAGCAGTCTTCGACTGCAGGTCCGAGGGTGGATCCGGTCTGGGACGGATGCTGGCAGATGCAGGCTCAGTAAGATGGACATCGGGATAGAGACTCATGAGGGTATGTGGGATACAGTCCCCGGGATCTGTTCTCGCAGATCTCTTCTCCCCCGTTGGGATCTGTCCACACGGATCTTCTGCAGGACTTCCCTCACAAACCTCCTCTGACGGACCTGTTCTCACAGATCTCTCCCCAAACCCAGAACCCCTGACTATTCAGACATATTTATTTTCGATTCTACCCGCACGATTCTTTTTCCAGGATTCCATTCACCGGAATTTCTTCTGTCACTCTCCCATCATTCCTCGAGGCACCTGCACTTCACCAAGACCGCGTACCCAAATAAGTCCTTCTTCTATTCAAGCACACCATAGATTGTGCGAAACAAACAACCATCCAAATGTAATAGATTCTATGCCTCCTCTTGGTATCATATGCGTATCGGCGGAGTTTCCGCCTCTTTCGTTTTTCTTCTCTCCCTGGAATGTCCGTGGTTGAGCATCTTCGTGGGCACCTTGACGCCTCCGTGGACACCTCCGTATGGACACCTCCGTGATGGACACGATGGACATCGTCATGAGCACCTCCGTGATGAGTATCGTGATGAACATCTCTCTGATGAACACCTCCGGAGTGTTTCTCTCTACGATGTTCTCCCCGCGCGGTCTCTTTGTTCCTTATAGATTGCATCACCGCCTTTCCGCAGATGCACCCTCATTTTCTGTAGCTCGAATTCCCGCGCTTCAAGCAAATTCGCTCCTCCTCTCTCCCCGGCAGTGCTGTGCTTCAATGAGCTCTCACTGTGTCATCCTGCCCGGCGCTACCGCCGCCCCGGCGAGGACCCTGATCTAGAGGGACGCTGCACGGAAGGGCTCTCGTAGGAGTACGGGGACTGGGTCTGGCCGCCGCCACCGTACGGCGGGGGATCATACACGGGGTCGTCGGCGTAGGCGGGGCGGTGGTATGGACCGGCCGAGGTGTAGGCCGAGGGCACGGAGGAGGCCCCGACGAGCGGGTTCGGCTGGGCGTGGCTGATGAGGCCGGCGCTCTCGCCGCCGCCGCCGCCGCCGCCGCCGCTCTGAATGCCGTGGTACTGTGTGAGGGTAGGGTCGTGGTACTGCGTGAGTGTGGGCTCGTGGTGGAGGTCGGTCTTCCCTGCGCCGTGAACGTCGTCCATGCGGAGGGAGAGGGAGTCGTCGTGTCGGTTGCCGGGCATGTAGCTGACGTCCTGCTTGCGCTTCTTGACGCCGACGAAGAGCCAGCGCATGCCGCGGCCGAAGCCCTTGATGAAGTCCCACGGGTTGCATGCGTCCATGAGGGCGCGCAGGCCGAGGAACCCGCCCGAGGGCTCGCCCCAGCGCTTCTCGATCGGGGCGGCGCTGGTCTTGAGCGGGTCCGCGTCCGGGTAGAAGGCGCGGCGGCCGGCGTTGTCGCGGTAGATCTGGTAGGGGAAGGCCCAGATGTGGAGGATGGCGAGGAGGGTCATCTCGACGCAGAGGAGGAGGGCGGGGATGCCGACCTTGATGTCGGGGTAGGCGAGGACGTCGTTGGCGTGGACGAGGTTGAGGCTGGAGGTGGCGAGGGAGATGATGGTGGACTGCCAGAAGGAGAGGAAGACGACGAGCTTGATGGCGAGGATCTTGATGAAGAGCTTGTGCTCGGCGAGGGGGGTGCTGAGTTGGAGGTAGAACTGGATGAGGCAGTACATGGCGATGGTGACGGAGACGGCGTTAATGACGAGGACCTAAGAACTGTGAGCAAGGAATCCACGGAGCAACGGCAATCATCGAGGAGAAGAGTTGGAGGATATCCTCGAGAGGACAGCTCGGCATCGGATGGAAAGGACGCACCCAGACGTGAGCAAAGACGGGCGAGTCGGAGCTCTCGCAGTACTTGTGGTAGTGCTGGGTGATGACGGCGGTGGCGGTCATGGCGACGAGGATGAAGCAGTACTGGTAGACACTGATCCAGATGATGTTGAACCACGTGAGGCCGCTCTTCGGGGTGCGCCAGGGGCCCTTCTCGCCGCCGAACCACTTGGCGAGCCAGTTGATGGGCATGACCCATGGCTTGATGGGGTGGAGGTGGCGGAAGAACTCCTTTTGCGTGTGGAGGTCGGGGGCGCAGTAGTGGCATATGAGGCCGTAGAAGCTGGCGAGGACGAAGGCCTCGATGACGCTGCCGATGAGGTTGAAGTAGATGGCGTGCCAGTACCACTGGATCTGCATGAAGGACGAGATGGAGTAGACGGGGACCATGAAGAGGATGCGGATGATGCTGACTTTGGGTTAGCGACGAGTTCCATGGGGATTGCAAACAGTCGTATCACAAATGTGCGCAGTGCTCGCAGCGCTGGTTCATGGCACAGTGGCATACATGCACGATGGCATCGTACGGATCACAGGTCAAGACGCGATACATATGGAAGCGGTCCGGGGGAAGCTCACAATCGCTGCTCGCGCGGCTGGGTGTAGTGGGTGGCGTGCATCCATATGAGGTAGGAGCTGAGGACGACGGAGATGAGCGTGGAGCCGGCGGCGATGATGCGGGCGAGGTCGTGGAAGTTGAGGGGGCCGGCGATCTTGACCTCGGAGCCGGGGGATATCATCATGTCCTCCAGCGTGGAGTTGCACGTCAGATTCATGTTGGCGGCTTGGCGTCAGTCATCCCCGATGCCGGAGGGAGTTGCGATTCGTCAAGAGAGGGGGTCGAGTGGTCTGCCGAGGGCGCGTGTCTGTGACAATGCCCGCCGTCGTCGTTGGTCGAGGAGTCGTCGAGTGGTTGTCGTCGTGCTCGTCGAGCAGTCGTCGGTGGTCGTCGTCGTCGTCGTCGTCGTCGTCGTCGTCGTTGTCGTCCTTCTACCTGTAGTCGTCCGTCGCAGACAGGAAAGGAGGCTTGTCCTGGGCGTCTGTGTGATCGCCTCCTCCGCTGCGGTATGTATCCCGTGTTTCCCTGACCAGCCTCGTCCGGGCAATGGCACGCGGACGCTGCCCCCTTGGCTGTCGGTTTTCCACCGCGAGGAATGCCGGGCGACTCGAGAATGCGTGATCGATCGTCGTGTCGCAGCCCTTGTTCGGCGATCGTCGTCCGTCGTCTCGTGCCGCCGTTGCGCGCTCGTCGGGATGCCTCGTCGTCGATCTCGAGGGCCGTGAATCCCCCCAAGGTCGTAGCAATGCTTTCGCGCCGTGGCTATCCAAGAAGATTGTCTTTCGTTGGGGGGGCAGCGACGCGATACGGGGACGTCGAGCAAGACACAGGCCTGGGCCAAGGGTTGGGAGAAGAGGCGGTATCCAACGAGCGGAAGAAGGGCAGCAAGGAGGAGGGAAAGAAGAGAGATAGAGCAGGGAAGAGAAGAAGTCGACAGAAGAGAGGCGCACACATGCAAGGAGAAGGCTGATGATTGGATGTCAGGAGGGGAATCGAGTTCGGGATCCAGTTCCAAGTTGCTTGGCAAGGCGAGGCGGCCTCAGAACTTGGAGCATTTGTGCGAGGCCGAGAGGAGAGGCCTATTTTGCATGTAAGCGATATTCCAGATCGGATATAGGAATCACTGTCGGAGTACTCCGTACCTACTATAGTAGTAAACAAACAATTTAGTAGTATACTAACTGTGAGTACCTAGTACCTCTGCCCTGGTGTCAGGAAGGGAGAAAACAAGGGATTGACTGGCTGACATTGCTGAGAGGCTATGGAAAATACGAAACATCCTTGCTCGAGGTATCTCTCCATACCGAAATCACACGAAAGATACTCTTGAACTTGTCCTGTTATGCAAGGTGAGGTGATTGTCTTACTCGAGAATGCTGAAGAAGGGGCCGCCCTCGCTCTTTCCCTCATGGAAATATTCAAGCCAGGGGGCTGTGCACGCTGAAACTGGCCCTGAAATCGGACTACCTAGTAGTAGCCTAGGGGCGGAAACTACTACTACTACTACTACTACTACTACTACTACTACTACTACTACTACTACTACTACTACTAGTACTACTACTACTACTACTACTACCTAGTAGCTGTTCCCCTGATTTAGCTCGGGGACGCCTTGTACCTGTAGTATGGCATACTGGTGGTCGGGATACCTGCACTGTGGCTGTGGAGCACCTGGGCCCGGCTTGTGGGCGGCCGGTTGGCGGCAGGAGCGATCGGAGCCACGATCGTCGAGGCCACGGAAGGCGCCTTCCATGTAGGATGCATCTCCTGTTGCTACAAGTACCTCTGAGGTCTATGGAGTATAATTTTGGTCTTTCCATTATATAGATTAGTACGGAGTACTACTAGAGTTCTTTATAGATAAATCCAATCAAGCATAGGGTTCTCTGATACATTGAAAGCCTGGAGTCGGCTGCAGCTACGCGTGATTGGGCTGCACTTGGAAGGTGCCCGCCGAGGTGCGCGGAAGGAGCGTCGGACGGCAGACCTCGAGGCGGGAAGGCGCGACCTCCAATTTCACGATGGATCGTGCCTTCCGCCTTGGCGCGCCGTCCCGTGACTCGCCCGACGTCGCCCGTCCTCCTCCTCCTCCTCCTTCTCCTCTTCCTCCTCCTCCTCCTCCTCTTCCTCATGCACCTGGCGACTCGACGATGGCCTCATCGCCATACATCAAGCGGCATACACTACATACCCTGAAAGTTTCAAAAAAGCGGGCACTTTCGGGACCTTCATAGAGTCCGAGCCTATCACCGTACCGTACTATCAAAGACACGCATCAACGACGCATAGTAAGGCACGCCTCGAGAGGTTGATTGGAAGATATCTCGATCGTACACTAGCTGCTGTCGTGATTGGCCTTAGTTACATACTTAAAGACCCGATTATCTGAAACTTTCAGGGTAATGAGTGTATGCAGAGTCTTCGACATGAGTACCTGTACGGAGTACAGCCTCCTCCATATCGGCTCGGAGGAAAGACAGCCTGCTCCACCCGCCGCATCATACTGGTACGAGTACTGGCCCCAATCTGCATCCCACGCGAGGCCTCCCCCCCATGTCTCAGACCCAGCCACCATGCAGCCACGCGCCCGGGGCCATCACGGGGCGACGGGCTCTGCGGACCCCGAACCGGGCATCACACCCCGCCGGGTGACCTTGTTTCGGTAATGACCTCTCGATCGAGATGCCGGAGACGATGCACGCGCGGTTTTTGGGTGCAAACGTACGCTGAGCAGTACTTGTGGAACCGTGGATCGGGGATGGTGCAACGTGATGCAGTCTTCATCAGATCGCTAACTTGGAGCTCCATGCGAAATCCAGATCAACGTCCACCTTGGGTCTGTACGATACGGGAGCTGGTCGTCGATGCTCTGCACGGGGCACCACTCCCTCGAGCCTTCACCCGGCACTGCTGATGTCAGACAGAAACAGCCGTGCTGGAATTGGGGAATTCTCGAGCGGCAGCCGTCAGACTAAGCAAAGGAAAGAAAAAAAAAAGAAGAGGAAAAGAAGCATGAAAAGCGAGGGTAGAATGATCACAAGGGCCCAGATTCTCGGAAAAATGCAAAGAAATCAGACTTGGCACGGCGGATCTGGTGTCCCAGCTTGATACTCCTTCCACGAGGAGGGCCTTTTTTCCCCCAAAACGAGACAAGGTGGGAAACCTCCCATTTCACGGCGTCCATCTGGGGACGAACTCGTCGACCCTCTTCAGGTACGGGACATAGCAGCACTCGCCTTCAACCCTCTACCCTGTCCTGTTCTGCCATCATGTCTTCATGGCACCTGGCACCAACTGGTATTCTCGTTGGAGTTCTTCGGCTAACAGGCATCTTCAAACCCCATCCCCTCAGAAGCGATCCATGATCCACAGCCTCCTCTCCTCGGGTCCCATGGCTCCGAGCAAGACATCCTCCGACTCTTTGACTGCGATATATCTCTCCACCAGTAGTTCCCCCATCCACTTGTCCAAATCCTCGTCCGCCTTGAGCGCCGTGATCGCCTCTCCCAGGCTCCTCGGGATCCTCTCCTTGATGCACAACGATTCACGCGCCTTCTCGGTCAACTGCGACGGATCGACCGTGCAGTCCTTCCACGTCAATGGCTCCTTGTCCACAACGCCGTGGGTGCCGGCTGTGAGCACGGCCGCCAGCGCGAGGTACGGGTTCGCCAGCCCGTCCATGCACTTCATCTCCCAGTGCGACTGGTGCACCTTGCGCAGCGGCGCCTCGCGGTTCATCGTGCCGTACGTCACCCAGGTGCCGCCCGCCCAGCACCCATCCTGAGCCCTCTCGTAGCTCACGATGCTGCTGTACGTGAACGCCACGATGGCCCGGAGGTGCTTGAGGATGCCAGCATAGAAGGGTTCGTACACGGCAGGCGTATTGCCTCCTGGCGACGAGATGGACATGTGGCAGTGCGAGGCGGTCCCGCAGGACATGGGGAACGGCTTTGGGTGCAGCGTCACACGCATCTCGCGCGAGGCCGCACACGACGAGATGACGTCCCGGGCATACACCAGGTTGTCGACGGCGGCGAGGGCCGACGCGCGGGGGAGGATGATCTCGTACTGGCCCGGCGCCGACTCGGCGTGCACCATGTCGATCACGATGCCGGCCTTGTCGAGCTTCTCGATGGCTTCCTCGATAAGCTCCGCGATCGCCTTGTGCTCGAAGGCGCGCACATTGGAGGCATTGTGGCCGGGGTAGGAGAGGCTCTCGTACGAACACCCGTGCTGGCCGTTGACCCGTCGAACGAAGCACAGCTCCACCTCGAACCCGAGATCGAACGTGAGGCCGTGCCCGGCGGCCTCGCTCAACACCCTTTGCAGGGTGCTCCGCGGGCAGAGGGCCGCCGCGGACCCGTCCTGCTCCCTGAGATTGGAATTGACCAACACGTGGCCATCCCTGAACCCTGGTCGCAGCGTCGTCAGGTCGGGGGTCAGCCGGTGCTCTCCGATGGCGCTCGCGCCGCCGACGAGGGTCTCGTTGAGCAGCAGGCCGGAGTAGGCGGTTGCCAGGCCGAAGGAGAGGTCTTCCCCGGCGGACAGCATCGACAAGATGCGGCGCATTGGGATCGTCCTCATCCTGCCGGCCGACATGGCGTCGTTCCACCAGATGTCCAGGAACTTGGGCGGCGCCCCCTCCTTGCCGCCGAGGTACTCGGTCAGCAGCCGCAGGCTTCCGCCCTGCACCGGTACCAAGGCCGAGGGTCCGGACACGGGGCCCTTGAGAGTCTCCTTCATGGTGAGCCCGAGGCCGTACAGTCGGTTTGCGTTTTGGAAGAGGAGGTCTTGCACAAGCTGGATGGCCTGGGGGCAGGACAGGTCGCCCTTGGCCACGTAGTCGGTCAGCACGGCGCGCAGGGCCTGGCGCACCTGGGCGACGGCGAGGAAATACGTCTCCGGGACGTGGTGGCCGTCGGTGCTCCAGAGGATCTTGGACGACGGGCAGACCTCGAGGATGCGGCGCAGCGCGGACTCCTGGCCCTCCCTGCTGATGACGGGGAAAATCTCGCCAATGTCGGCGTAGACGTTGGGCGCGGCGCTCGCCAGGTACCCGGTCTCCCGGACAAAGGGGTAGCCCGAGTGCAGCAGGACGAACGGCACGGACGGGTACGCCCGGACGAGCGGCTGGAGGAGCGCGGGGGACGCGTTGGCGAGGATGATGTCGTTGTCGCCGAGCCCCGTGTGGAACTGGAAGGGCTTCCTGTGCTCGCTGCCGCCGCTGCCCCGGGAGATGATTTCCGCGGCGAGGTGCACGAAGTGCTCGTTCAGGCCCGGGTGGTCGAGCCGCACGGGGGTCTCGCCCTCCGTGGCGACCTCGAGCGCCAGCTGGTCGTACAGTTCGGCGAACACCGCCTTCGCCCGCGCGGCATCCGGCTTCGCGGGGACGGCCAGCCCCGTGCGGTAGCACACCACGGACTTGAACCCCGCGACGCGGGGGTCCCGCACGGCCCGCCCGATCTCCGCCTCGAACGCCCCGCACACCGCCTCGAAGGCCTCCCCGCTCGTGATCTTCCGCCCGCAGTGCCTCGGGATGAGCATCTCCGCGATGCGCTCGATCCTCACAATCCGCCGGCTCGCGTCCGGCGTGAGCCCGTCCAGCGCGTTGAACGGCTCCATGTCCCCAACACCATTACCACCAGCACCAGGACCAGCACCAGCACCGGTACCGGTAGTAGGGCCTTGCTCGCCCAGCCCGTCATCCACGAGCAGGCACTGAATCCCCGCAAGGCAGCGCTTCGTCCACTCCTCGCGCCTGTCCTCCGCGCGCATCTCCCCGATGGCGCGCTCCACGGCGTCCCACTCGGGATCGCAGCCGAGCGCCGCGGAGAGCTGCCTGACGGCGCGGAGGTGGGCGAGGGAGGAGCGCGAGGAGGGGAGGTCGTCGTGGGCCTCGGAGGCGATGGAGAGGAGGGGGAAGCGGGAGATGGCGGAGGGGGTCATGAGGGGGTGGGCGTGGTGGTCGATGATGGGGGTGTGGTCGATGGCGCGGAGGAGGGCGTCCGGCCCGAGCAGGGAGTTGGAGAGCATTGTCACGGATGTGTGTGTCCTCTGGACGGAATCCTATGTGATGATGATTGATTGAACGTGATGAGGCCCTGGTGGTGGTCTCTGGCAACGGCCTTGCAGGTGATGGGCTCCTGGTGACCACGTTGTCTCTGGTGATATTGATCCTCTGGCAGCCGGATTCCTTGTCGATCCACCTCTCCTGGCGACCCTTCCTTTCGATGATTCACTTGCCCTAGGAACCGAATCTTCTCTCAACGAGATCGCTCTGGCAGCAATACTGAACTGCGAAACCACGTCTGGCAAAGAAGCATCCAAGCCGAACCACTCTGAGCATTCACGAAGAGGAGATATCAAGAGGCAAGAAACGTGAGATCGGACAGCAGGGTGAGAAGCGGGACAAGGGCGAGGGGCGGCGGGGGGGGGGGGGCTCATTTGAAGCGAGAAAGGTTGTTGGGGTCCGCCCTGTGAGTGGCTGCTCGTGCATGCCCCTCAGCTTACATGCCCGGTCTAACGTTCGGATGGGCGGATGTGCAGGGCTGGGACGCGCCTCGTTCCGGATGGAGGGGTAAGAGGCACGATGACGGAGCGCGAAGAACGAGAAGGGGATGTACTCCGTACTCCGTACGAGTACTCGTACGAATTGTACCCGAATTGTACGGGTACGAGTGCTCGAGTGGTTGAGTGCTGGTCCGGGCATGGAGTGCTCCGTATGCGGGTGGGTGCCGCAGCATTCCAGGCAGCAAGTGTCTCACACGAGAGGGGCGAGCACGAAGTCGGCTGGGCCGTTTGGTGCCGAGATCGCATGCGCTTACGGTGGAGTGCGGGACGGGATGGGTTCCCGGCTTACGGGCGTTGGGTCTTTATCCGCGATGGGCTGCCGCGCTCCGTCTTACGGATGGCGGTACGGAGTAGTCTTCGCGCGATGCCTCCTCCGCCTTACGGGTTGCGGGGTTGCGATGGTCTTGACGGCGATACTCACCCGTCTGCTGTCTGAGGGAGTTTGCATCTCACTCGATCTTGCAGAGGAGGGCAGAGTACGGAGTGCGGAGTGCGGGGTGCTCCGAATGAAAGGAACAGGCGCGGGGCGCTCTGAGAGTGGGAGTGGATGACGGAAGTTGGAGCACCGTCACTTCACGAGCGGGGAGGCCTAGAGACCCTCGTCCATGTTCAGACTCCACATGGCGGGAGGAGAATTCAAAACCCGTCCATCGACAACCTCGACACGGCAACGGGGGAGGAAGGGCCTTGGAGGAAGGGCCTTGGTATCGTCAGACCCACGCGGCAGAGGACAGCGCGGCAGCGAGGCCAGGGTCGTTGGGCGATGACGCACAGACTCAAGGGCCCACGGGAGGGGCAGGGCATGCGCGATGATCTTCGTGGACGGGTCGCGGGATCCACGAGTACATGGGGATGCATGAGGGAAGCATGGGGATGCATGAGGGAAGCATGGGGATGCATGAGGGAAGCATGAGGGAAGCATGAGGGAAGCATGAGGGAAGCATGAGGGAAGCATGAGGGAAGCATGAGGGAAGCATGAGGGCAAGGCGTGAGGGCAAGGCATGAGGGCAAGACGCGAGGGCAAGACGCGAGGGGGATGCAGTGGTGAGGGAGAAGGGTGGTGATGGTGTTGCATCCTTACCAGAGATGGGGATAAAAGGGGGTTTGGGTTTTGGTGGACGTTGCACTGGATGAGGATGCTGCAAGGGGGGACGTTTTGCCGGACCACACTGGTGAGGATGAGGGGATCAAGCTGGCAATGGAGTGCGGAATGCGGAGAGCCCCGAACGCGGGGCTTGACTGACTCGCGGGCTGCTGGCACAGGGACTACGGAGTGCAAGGGCTCTTGATCGACCGACGATGCGGAGAGAGTTCGTGGGCCCGGACACAGGCGGATGCAGCCAGAGCCTGCCGAGGGTTTGGTCCTGGGCCGACCCTTGACGCACACAGATGCATGGATGCTGGCTGTGGCGTGGATGCAGAGTTCCGGGCCGGCTCGCACGTCAACAAAGCACTGGGCCCTCCAGCATGGGGACGCCGGATGGTGCGGAGCACTCCGTACCAGTCGAGGCCATCTGGGCGCTCGAAAGCTGACTGCAGGGTCGTGCTGATGGTGGCGCTGGATGGGGGGGGAGCCTAGGTTTGGGGATGCAGTGGCCGAACCGGTGCTGGAGTTGCTGGATGGGGGGTCGTCGAGGAGCTTGGTGATGGATGGATTCGTGGATGTCCATGGACGTGATCCCCTTGACGGAGGGGTGTGCCGGCACGGGAAGAAGGGGGAGGGGGCAAGAGGAGGAGGCGGGGCTCTCAGCAGGGATGGGGGAGGGAAGAGGAGGAGGCAGTGGAGGACATGAGAGCTGGCGATAGGGGGCTCTTGATCGCGGGGGAGGCGAGCAGCACCGGGTCAGCTTGTCTACGAAGTACGAAAAACGAAGTACTCCGTATGCTTCTCTCCTTTTCCCTTTTCGTTCTTCCTTTTTTCTGCTTATTCCTTGCTTCTCCTTCTTTGTTTCCCTTATCCTTTCCTTCTTCCTTCTCGAATCCTTCTTTATGTCTATTCGACGCCATGCGTTCCCTTCCGTTCGATCTTGGTGATCGGTTTTGCTTTTCCTCTCAAGGCCTTGGTCTCCTCCGCACCCATTTTTTTACTTTCCTCCAAACGCAATCCGTGGTCTCTGTGCTCGTTGCTTTTTCCTGGGCGCTCCTCGCAAGGTGTCGAGGCCGAGAGACCGTGGGAAGCTCCATTCTAGGGGGTGTGCCTGGGGGGCGCAAACGGCATCGGCGCAAACGGCATCGACAGCGGCGGGGGGAGGGCAGGGCAGCGAGGAGGACGATCAGCAGGACGAGGAGACCTTGGACATGGGAACAAGGAGCTTACGACAGGCAAGGATCGGAGGAGAAGACGATGACCACGACGGCGATCAGGGGCATCCGCCAAAACGCCTCGTCCCCAGCTCTCTCCAGGCCCGGGGCTGCAGCACATCGCCTCCCTTGCCGGGCACCGGCGCTGAGCAGGCCGGGCTCGAGCTCCACACGAGACCGAGGTCAAGACTGATGCATCTCCAGGCGACATTCGGCGTCAGCGCGATCCGGATGGAGCCAGAGGCTATTCCCGCCCGGGAGGGGGAGCTATAAGACCGGGGGGCACCCCGAGGAGGTGCGTCCCCTCGAGCACAACTCGCAGTGCCCACTGGAGAGCAACGCCCCGGCTACTCCTACTACTACTACTACTACTATATCCTTCCACTTGCTACGACCATCAGGGCCATGGCCGACGCATCCTCCCCGGGGCCGAACCCCCTCCCGCTCCTCTGGCAGGCCCTGCCCTCCCTCGACGGCGGCCGCCCCGGCCCCGGCGTCTTCTCCCTCCTCCGCCCGTCCGTCGCGCAGGCGCTGCTCCTCGCGGCCGGAGCCTTGTCCGTCTACAGCACCGTCGTGCTGCCCCTCTACCGGCTCTTCCTGTCCCCGCTCGCGCGCTTCCCGGGCCCGCGCCTCGCCGCCGCGACGAGCTGGTACGAGTTCTACTTCGACATCCTCCGCGGCGGCAAGTTCGTCGAGCACGTCGAGAAGCTGCACAGGGAGTACGGTCAGCACAGCCCCTGGCATTCCTCCCCCTTCTTCCCCCCCCCTGGGTCCAACTTCAAGACCCGGACGGCCGTCTGTCCGCTCGACATCGCTCTGTTGCGAAAAGCTCACATCGCCAGGCCCCATCGTGCGAATCAACCCCTGGGAGCTCTCCATCAGCGACCCCGACTTCTACCCGAGCATCTACGTCGCCGCCGCCGTCCGCCGCACCGACAGCTTCTGGCGCCAGCGCGCCAACATCGGCATCGCCGGCGCCTCCGTCGCCACCGAGCACCACGACCAGCACCGCCTGCGCCGCCACCCCCTCGAGCCCTTCTTCTCCCGCCGTGGCATCGCCCTCCTCGACCCCCTCCTCGCCGAGGAGGCCCGCCTGCTCGCCCACCGCCTCGACATGCTCCGCGGCTCCCTCGCCGTCGTGCCCCTCGAGCACGTCTACTCCGCCTTCGCCCTCGACGTCATCAACCGCATCTGCTTCGAGCGCCCCGCCGTCGCGCTCGCCGCGCCCGACTTCGACCCCACCATGCACAGGCTGCTGCACGACAGCCTCTCCAAGGTCTCCTTCGCCGTCCATTTCCCCTGGCTCGTGCAGCTCGTCGAGGTCGTCCCGGACGGTCTCATGGACCTGCTCCTCCCCGGCGCCGCGGGGCCCCGCAAGATCATGGCCTATATGCGCGCCCAGATCTGCGACGAGATCGACCGCATCCGCGCCGGCGGCGAGTTGTCCGCCCATGAGGCGGCCAGTCCGAGAGGGAGCATCGTCAGACACCTGCTCGGCAGCGACCTGCCCGCCGCCGAGAAGAGCACCCCCCGCCTGCAGGGGGAGCTGATGAGCCTCATCGCGGGGGGCGTCTCCAGCACGAGCCGCATCCTCACCGTCATCACCTACTACCTGCTCTCCGACGCGGCCATGCTCGCCGAGCTGAGGACCGAGCTCGCGGAGCCCATGGCCGCGTTCCCGGAGCGCGTGCCCACGTGGGCCGAGCTCGAGAAGATGCCCTTCCTGCAGGCCTGCATCAAGGAGGGGTTGCGGTAACTGGGAACCCCCCGATAGAACTTTGCAAGGAACACATGGAGGCTGACCAAGGCAGCGTGGCGCCCCCGATCGCGCGGAGACTGCCGCGCCGCTCCCCCGACGAGGTGCTCCAGTACAAGGAGTGGGTGATTCCCAAGAACGTAGGTCACACACTTGATCATGACATGGATCGCCCTGTTGACTCACGCATCCGCGGCAGACCCCCGTCGGCATCCAACTCCCCTTCATGCACAGCGACCCGGACGTCTTCCCCGACCCGCACGACTTCCGCCCCGCGCGCTGGCTCAACGCCGACCTGCGCATGCACCGCAACCTGGTGGCCTACTCGCGCGGCTCGCGCGGCTGTATTGGTCAGAAGTGAGTCTCTGGTCTGGGTCCAGTGCTTCCCTGATGTGTTCATATGCTCCCCCCCCTTGCTAATCCTGTCCAGCCTCTCCAACTCCACCATGAGCCTCGCCCTCGCCGTCATGTTCCGCCCTGGCGCCCCCGCCCTCTCGCTGCTCGACACCGACGAGTCCGACATCCTGCCCTGCCTCGACTACATCATCATGAAGCCCAAGTTTGGCCACCGCGAGATGAAGGTGGTGGTGCATTAGGGGCCGAAGAAACGGGGAGCCTGGATGTGCTTGGCGGGGATGTTGACAAGGGCGGGATGAGCCCTGAGCGAGCATGAGCCATGGCGAGACTACTGGCCCGGGCCCTGTTTCTTTCTCATGATGACTGTTTCTCCTTGATGTATATGTTTTGTGTCGTGATTCCATGCAACTTGGCAAGCCATATTTCCCTGTGAAAAGGATAACGTGCTGGAGACTGGAGTCTTGGATGTGTAGCCCATGGGAATGAACAGCGTCCGGTGGCCTCAGAAGGATCATCTCGAGATCTACCCCGCCCAGGGTCCTGCAAGGATTCTGAAAACGCCACTCCCCATTCTCTCATGATGCCGCCCCCTCGTAGATGCTGACGGATCCCGAGCTTATGCTCGATCCTCGACCTCGCCAATCGCAATCCACGAGACGCTGCACCCATACAAGATGGACCCGCCCCAGGTGTCCACATTCACGACGAACCCTTCCTTGTGTACATCCGCAGTCCAGGTCTTGACCCTCGTGTTGTGCCTATGGTCCATGTCGATGCGCTTGATGCTCACGGCCACCTCGGGCGGGCGGGAGAAGCCGGTCGAGAAGCGAATGTGTTGCATGCCATGCCTGTGGGGATCGGTCCACGGCCACGGAGTGTGCCACTCGCCGCATTCCATGACGGGGTGAGACGTGGCGCGCGTGCTCGTCTCCATCATCTGCAGTCTTGATTCGAGGTCGGCGACCTTCCCTTCGAGGCCGTGTGGCCTGTCCCGGGCGAGGGCATCGACGCTCGCCTGGAGGGCGTGCATCCTGGAGTCCATCGCCGCGGCCATGTCGTCGACTGCAGTGGCGTGATACTGGACAACGCGCTCCTTCATCGTCGAGACCTCTCGCCTGAGAGACTCGAGCCCTGCGTCTTCCCCGCCGTCTCGCAGAGCAGACAGCTCGTCTCGGATCCTCGATAGCTCGGGCGCGAGACCCGCCACCTCTGCGCTCAAGATCGAGAGTTCGGGTCTCATGCGCGCGAGATCTGACTCGAGCGAAGCAATTCTCGGCGGTGCGCAGAGGTGTTGTTGAAGGGCAATGATCTCGCCTCTCATGGTCGAGACCCTGGACTGGAGCGATGCGAATACCAGTCGTCCGTCGCTTTCCGAGAGGCCTGCCAGCTCGTTCCTCAACGCCGAGACTTCCGATTCGAGCAAAGCGAGTCGTGGCTCCGCATCATCATCGGCCGCCTCATTTAGCGGTCGCAGGTCGGATGGCGGTCCTCCAGAAGGGCTGCGTGTAATCCTACCCATCAGCCCCGTGAGCTGAGCCTGCATCCGGGCAGTCTGCGCAGCTTGCTCTGTTGCTGGTCAGCCTCTGATGCAGAAACATGCTGTAGGAGAGATTGGGGACGGGGCCCCGGGGGGGGGGGGGGGGGGAAACGGGCAGCATACGCTTCAGATCCGCCTGCAGGGCTGCCACCAAACGTCCATCCTCAGAGATCTGCCTCTGCATCTGGAGGATCAGCGCGTCCCTCAGATCCATGCCCCTCATGGGATCCTCATTGACAGGGCCAGCAGCTCGCTCGGTTGCGTCACGACCGAGCACGGTGCTCCTGGGCGTGAGGCACGCAGAGCTCGACGAGAAGAGGTCGTCGTCATCCTGCTCGCTGGCCTGCCTGAATGGCAGCATGATGAGAGAGAGTTGCCGATATGACTTCTCTTGGAAGATGACGCCGGTTGAGACTTGCCGCCTTCGAATTGCTATTCGGTGATGGCACTGCCCAGAGTCGTGATCTTGTGCTTCTGTTTCGCAGGTCGATGTCTGTTCAGAGTCGACGTGACGTGCCTCTCTCTTCCTATATCTTTTGGGCACGCGTCGGGCGATGTTAGGCTGGCCATGACGCGGGGTCTCGCATCGAGGCTGCAGCCCCCTTCGCCAGTCATACGACCGGAAACCCTGCCTCGCCCAGTCCATCCTGAACCATCGGCGCAGCCCAGCTGCTGCCTGATGCATCATGCATCCATTCATCTGTTGTCCCCCTCACCTAAGCTCGTGGATGGATTCGCTGGGACTCCTCTTGCCCCCCCCCCTTCTCTTCCCCCCTTCCTCGTGAACCACTCAGTCTGAGAATTGTTGGCAGGCGAGTCGAGAAAGAGGGTGATTCTGAGAAAGACACGAGGGATGATTGGCGTTGCCTCGACGGCTGATGCAGGAATGGGGCCGTAGCCCACAGGTCTGCGTAAAAAGGGGGTCTCCGTGAAACTCCACTGCTTGGGAAGAACGATCTTACTACCGCTCAGTATCTCATTCGTGGCCCCTCGAAGCTCTCGATATCAAACGCCCCATGCCCCCACGACTCCCTTTTCTTCGCCCGTCAACCCATCGCATCATGTTCTATCCGTGTTTACGATGCCCGCCATCCACGACACCACACATCCGGCCAAGTCCACTGCGCCCTTGTGCTCCACATGTAACGTAAACCCTTTCTCACTTACAAGCGCAACCCGGACCGTGAGGGAGAACAAGCTTGGATACGTCAGACCCTCCTGTCTCTGCCTCTGTTTGGAGATGCGGCTCAGGCTTGCGATGACGCCAGGGCATCGGGAGAAGGTCTTCGAAAAGGGGATCACCGCTACAGCACCGCTTGATGACTCGCCTATGCGCGTGCCGCTGTCAGTACCCGCCCTGGGGATTTCGAAGTCGCCAAATTCGACTGCCCCAAATCGGATGGACGCCACGCTTGTCTCGAGCTGTTGCATCTTCAACTAATAGGAGTAGTAGTAGTAGTAGAGAAGAGTCAGATACGTTGCTATAGCGGGTGCCGTCTGCGGCTCCACTTTCAGCTCAAGAACATCCATCCTCACCTTCAGGGGCTGTATTGCCTGCATCCTTAAGTCCGTGGAGGCGGCGAGGGCGCCAAGTTTCGCCTCGAGTGTCTGCACTCTCGAGTCTGTAGACTCGGTCAGGGTGCCGAGTCGCGCCTCGAGAGCCTTCATTGCCGAGTGCGCAGACGCCGAGAGGGCGTCGAGTCCTTCCCCAAGGCTCTGCACATGCAAGTCCCTAGACATGCTCAGGTTGCTAACCCCTGACTCGAGGTCTTGCATTCTCGTGTCCGTAGAGGCGGCGAGGGCCTCAAGCTCTGCCCCGAGGGCCTTCGTTCTGGAGCCCACCGACACGGCGAGGTCGTCGAGCGCAGTCTCAAGACGTTCTGCATGGTTGCTCATGTCCTTCTTCAGCACATCGCACATGGTACAGGGAAGCTTGAGCTGCGACATCGTGTTCTCTGACAACAAAAATAGCGACGACACATCCGACTCGAGCAGTGCGACTCGCGTGAGGGCAGAACCGCCAGATGAATTCGAGGGCTCTACCTCGCCGAGAAGTCGCGACTCTTGCGATGATGGTCCTTGGGCAGGCTGGAGGAAGGCAAGGGCCATGAGATGGGCGATTTGGGCTTCCATAATGGCGGACTTTGCTGCTTGTTCTGAGGTCTGTCAGCTTCTCGCCCGAATCCGAGTGCGCTTGATAAAACAAAGATGGACAGGCAGAGTTTTCGGGGGGGAAAAGGGGGGGGAAGGGGGGGGGAATACGGTCCAACTGCTCGCGCATGACATCCATCTTCCTGATCAGATGCCCAACAACACGACCATCTATCGAGATCTGCCTCTGCATTTGCAGAATCACCAAGTCCCTTGGATCCCCGACCCTCTTGGCATTCTCAGTCTCTACGCCGTCGTCATCCGGCTTAGTCTCCCGGCCCGCGCCATCAGGCTCAGTCACTTCGGTCTCCACGCGCGGCGTCTTGGGCGGAAGATCCTGACGAAATGGAAGCATGTTGACCGGTCCGGTGATTGTAAAGTTGGAAAAGTGAGAGTCATTGGGATGTCTTGACGTCTGCCGATGAGGGCTTGGGCTCCAGTGGGGAGTATCAGGCTGGAAGAGACGCGGGGCTTGCATCCAAGGCTGAAGTCGCATTCGGCAAAAAGAAGAGAAACCATGCCCTACCGGCTCAGCCTCAGCCCGACGCATGTAGGCGTCAAGCACGTCTCAGCCTTGCCTCCCGTGTCCATGCTCTATGTCGTTCCGCCCATCCAGATCGATCCGTTCCGAACCATCCCTTTGAACTCCATCGGGCCCAGTCCCATGCCCTGACAACAATGACCATGAATCTGCTGAAGTTCCCCCTCGTGCCCAGTTAGTGCACGTGGAAGCAATTGATTCGCACTCTATCGGCTCACGAATGCAAGGAAGCAGAAGACGAGAACCAGCAGGCACGAGGGCCAAGAGGAATCAACATTGGTGTGATCGAAAGCCCGCTCGGCCTGTAGCAATTTGGCGATGAAATCGTTGTTCTCCGTCCTGAACCGCCTCAGCTCGTTAACCTCCTCCTGCATGTTATGGCCCAGATTCAACCGCCTCTGGGACTTCATCTCGCTCACCTTTGCTTGCATCTGCGACAATTCGCCGACGAGCTCTGGGATTCCTCGGCTCGGGATGTTGGCCAAACAACCTTCTTCCCTCGCCAGCCGTCAGCTTTCTGTTCTGATGTAATTGAGTCTCACTGAGCTATACGTGCCTTCAGATAAGCGATCTCATCCGGTGAGGACGGATTGCCGTACCTTGAAATCATAAAGTACCGCCGGCATCCTCGTTATCGTCACGTCCATGGGATATACAGGCCTCCTTTAAGTAGATCCCCCAATCTTGCTTGGGCTATTGCAGTTCTCCAGCTATCTCCCGGGCGAACAATCCATGACAGCTCAAGACGCTTGGTGCCGGCGTGTAGTGGAAGGGATCTGGCGAAAGCAACCCGAATTTGTGATTCTGACGAGGTCGGGCTCCTGGAGATTTTGTTGGGCCATTTTGCATGTCCAGAATCTTTTCACGACGATAGAATCTTCTCTTCTGCTGCTAAGGACGGGCTTGAGTTGGGGATGTTTTTCTGAGTCCCTTATTAATGGAAAAAAGGTATGGACTGAGTCAGTGTGAAGAAACATGAAACAGTGTTGGTCGTTTGTTTCCCACCGCAACGCCAGGCCCCTGTCTTGTGGAACCCGGTAGGCCGTCGGCATGAATTCTCCGAACCCCTGTCCCCCGCGAAAAGCTATCCACATCTGAAAAGCGCGTGCATGATCCTGCCCCAAGCTCCCGCTCCATTCCCCTCCGCAGGTCCCACGGAGGGAACTCGCCAAAGATGCAGTGCAACTCAGTCGTCCTCGACCGTCCCGATCGCGATCCAAGAGAATGTGCTGCAACTGGTTAGCACAGTTGACTCGGCAGAATTGCTGTGTATCATGAAGCCCGTCGCGTCCACGTCTGACGCCCTCACCCAGACGTGGACCATGGTTTGGCTCGACGGCTCTTCCAAGTTGCGAATGCTTAGCACGATCTGCGGCGCGCTCGCGAATTTCTTGCCGAAGTTGATACGTTGCCGGGGCCACCAGCCCTGCCAGATGCCTGTGTCGATCTCGAGCCGCGTCCGGGGTTGAGGCTGCGCCTGCGCCGCCCCCTTCTCCACAGACTCAATGCGCAGCGCCAGCTCTTTCTGGGTCGCAGCGACGCTGTCTACCTGAGCCGAGAGACTGCTCAGCTGGTCCCCAAGCTGTGGTATGCGCATTGTGTGCTTAATCACCCCGGACAGGGTTTTACTCTGAAGGTTTGAAATCTGCGTTATGTTGTTTGCGTTTTGGGCCACCGCGGACATGATCCTCGCCTGATGGTCCTCCAAGTGCGATATGCGGCTCGTGTCCTGGATGCTGTTGGAAAAGGATTCGATCCGCTGATCCACATACGTTGTGTCTCGAGCATCAGCCTGCACCACCTCCATCATGCTCTCGAGCCTTGTCACGCGAGAGGCCTCGACCACATTGGTCGACAGAGCCGTGATCTGGTCCGCCAGGCGCGACACCGTGGAATCGGTGTCGACCTTGCTTGATAGCTCCTCAAAGGCCACACGGGAGACGGCGGAGTCGTTTTCGACCCTGTTGGACAGCGCCTCGAAGGCCAGACGGGAGACTGCGGAATCGTCCTCAACCCTTTTCGCGAGAGCGTCCAGCTGGCTCTGCAGGCGCGAGATAATAGCATCTTGACCGCAATGAAGGCAACGTGTCTCTTCTGCAGCAGCTACCGTCCCCTTTTCCCCGGTCTGGATCTCTTCTGCTTGAGCAGTGTGATCCGAGGCTAGGTCGCCATCATGTACCAAAACCAGGTCGCTTTCCATGTCCGTGGAATGAATCTTGTGAAGGAAGCTTGTCGACCGGAGATCATCCTCATGCAGATACAACGTTCGGTGTACGCTCTGGTCAAGATCGTGTTGCGTGGGACGAAGCTACTATTGCATCGTGGGGAGCTAGAAACGACACCAATCAGCCCCTGAGCTCCAGGTCAGACATGTTGGCACAAACCCGTGACAAGGAAACGTTTCTGTTGACAACCCTCGCAAGCCAAAATGGTCCAAAAGAAAAGCAGCTGTTGGTATGGTATTCGGTCTCGTGAGGACGTTTTGCAAGAGAAGTAGGAAGCAGAACAGGAGGAGGAAGAGGGGGACGAGGGAGAAGACGAGAAAGACGATGTGGTTGACGTGGCTTCACGTCGGCCTGGCAACCGGACTGTCATACGTCAAGAGGAAAGAACGAGCCAGGTGTGCTTTCCCTTCTAGCTTCGCCGAGTGATTGGCTCGGCCGCTCCTTCCCGCTGTCGAGAGGCAATGCAATTACGGCAACCGCGAGGCCTTCACATAGGTGAAACGCTCCTGCCAAAACTGTCCTCGAAAGTTCACCATTCATGCATGTGATCGATGCCATCGCGGGTTGCTTCAGTTCGCATCACGACATTGCGACTGCTCGCCAGAGCGACAGATTCGACTCGAACTCGCCCGCGGACTCAGGGTCAGAACCTCCCTTCACCTGGGGAGAGAAATGGAGGCACTTCCTTCGCTTCATCAATCGGCCTTGAGATGAGCTTGCGGAAGAGGCAAGGAAGACCTCTGCAGAGGCCATGCATATATCTTCGTACTCTCTCTATTCAAGATACAAATAAGTCAGCCCGACGCCATACTAGACGTTATCCCCTGATCATTGACAGGAAATGCCAATCGCTCTCCCTGGATGCTCAATAACAGGGCCCCAGAAGAGACAGATGCTTCATCCAACATGAACCCCAACCCCATCCTTCTTTCTCTAAATGTCACCCCTGACGAACATCCCCCACTCATCCACCACCTCGGCCCCCTCATCGGATACAACTTCTCGACCACACCTACACCAGTAATAGAGACCTCACTTCAGCCTCTAGTCGTCTTTTCTTCATTACAGTCTCGACATCAGACGTGGCCATTCCTCAACTATCCCCCACCGTCCCCACCGCAATCCACGAGACCTCCTCCATCTCCCTAATCCTCGCCCGATCCAACCCCACACAATCCAAATAGAAACTCTTCTCATCCATCTCAATCGCCTTCACCCCGTACAACAGATCCCCATGCGAGTAAATGGTCGTGAACCTCGCCAAGCTGACCACCACCTGCGGCGCCCTCTTGAACGGCCTCGCAAAGCGGATGAGCTCCCTCTTCTTGGTCCCCTTCCACGTCCCGCACTGCACGTCCAGCCGGGAGCCTGACCGCGCAGACTCGAGTTGGGACAGGGCTGAGGCAACACGGAGCTCCTGGGACTCGAGCATGTGCCTGGCTTGGGCTAGAACGGTGTTCATCTGGTGCGGGAGAAGGAGGGTGGGGATGGACTGGGCGAGTTGGGCGTTAAGAGCTGTGACTTGGTTTTCTAGCCTTGCCATGCGTGGGTCGTTCAAGTGGGCTGTCTCCGTTGTGACAGATTGATCGTCTTGGAGCGTAATGGCATCGTCTTCGTGAGTCTTCAGGAAGTGTAGGGTGTCCGATCCCAAGACGTCCAACTGATTTGCCGGAGGCGTCACGGCACCGTCGTTGTCCGTCCTTCTCAACGCAACAATCTCCCCCCTCAACTCAGAGATCTCGCTCTCGAATCTTCTGCTCAGAGCATCCAGCTGGTCCTGCAGACGCCAGATCAGGGACTCCTGACCGCAGTGCTGACAGCGCGTGGCCGCCGAGCGCCCGCCTGCCGAAGAGGTCTCGTGCCCTTGGCTCTCAAACCCGGTGGTCTCTTGACGCTCCATGGCTGTGGATTGGACATCACTCATGGGGCAAGACAACGCCAGGGACCAGCTTTTTGATCAACAGCCTCAAAGCACGACAACTATCGATTGCTTCGAACAACTGCAAATTCTCCCAATTAGCACCTGTACTTTCCAATCCCCAACCACCTGGCCCAGAGCATTTAGCCATTGACTGGAGCAGTGAACCACTTACCGAGGCAGTGTGGGATTTCACCGAAGTGGAGTGTTACCATTCACAAGAACAGTGAACCCATCAACAAGGAAGTATGACCCCTCCACTAAATTACCATGTCTTCAATCGCCGTCGACAAGAGAGCAAATGTTGGAAGAAAGGTTCAAGGGACAAGGGATCACACGTATTTGATGCATAAATGAGGAGCAGAAAGCTCCCGATGGGGAATACCCCGTTCGGCACGACCTCGCTCATAACCCCTGTCCAAGTGAGGCTGAGCCAATCCATCGACTGGGGACAAAATGGAGCATCCCACGGCCCGCCGTCTAGAAGGATTGGATCCACGGATGACACCCCCCCTGTCCCTCCTTGCAATGTAATGGTAATAGCGGCCAATGTCTTTGGACGTCAACGTCTTTGTCTGCTCTTGTCTGTCCTCATCCAAACACTAAAAACTTCGGAGTCTATGAAGAGACGCACAGTCGAGTTGGACCGTCACAATGCTCGGTCAATGCAGACTTCGATTCTGGGATAATGCCAAATCAATTCCAATAGATACAGCTTAGACATAAGGAGTACTACACTTATTACCGCTCCACCGACCGACCCCAGATATCAGCTGAATGCACGTACTCGTACGAGTACCATCAAAGCTCGCATACTCCAAGAACCCGGACGCTTGCACGCTGTCCATACTATTCTCCATAGGGAAATCCCCGAATCAATCCTCATTTCCACTCGATGTGACCTTGCGGTCCCCCAAAACCTCTGATACCTGCACACTGTCCATACTAATTCCCAAAAGAAAACCTCCGACTGAATTTCCTGCGAGCCAATTTTTGAAAAGATCTTGGGCCTCTCTCAGCCAGTTGATCTCATCGAGCTGCTGCTTTGTCTGGGCCCCAATTCGCTTTGTCTGGTAACACCAGGCTTGATAGGCTGACTGATCTCTCCAAAGGCCATCCATGAGATGCTGCCTTCTCGTACACTTGCTTGAATGCCCCAATTGTGGGATGACACGGCACGCATCGTGAATCCATGCCTAGTGATATTGTTCGGCCAAGCCTTGATGTGTTCTCCCGTGGGAGAATTGGTATAGAAGCCCTGAACGGTGAGAAAGACCTCTGGTACTGTGATAAATGGCGTCGAGAAAACCACATTCTGTGTGAAGGAGTACACATTGGAAAGGTTGATCTGATTTGGATCCCACTGCCCCCGTTGAATGGCAAATTGGAAGCCTGGCAGGACCAGCAGTCTGGACAACACGCCTTCCAACTCCGAGATCCTCGTGTCATAGGACTGCGAGTGCAGTCGTGCCTCCCTGAGCATCTTTTCGTTGTGCACAAGAAGCCTCCTCTGGTCTGCGACGTTTGTTGTCAATTTTACAACCTGAGCCTGAAGGGGATCGACCTGTCCATGAATATTGGACAAGGTCTCTGCTTGGAGTTCTTCGTGCTTCTTGGATGAATCGCTGACTTCGGCTTCGAGGACCTGAATTCGACTCTCGAGTTCCCCGACTTCTGTATTGTCCTCACATTTCATGCTGAGGTCTTCAATAATGCTGGCGCTCTCATCGGCTCTGGCCGTGAGAGTCTGCAGACGGTCCTCGATTGTCGAGACTCTGGTCTGGTTGTCGGCATCCAAACGTTGGATCTCGTCTATGCTCGCTGTATCGCGAGCCCGGGTCTGAAGTGTCTGAAACTGGATCTCCAAATTGTCGATCTTCGCACTCTTCTCTTTTTTGAAACGGAGGTCCTCCACCATGTTCAGCTGCATCTGGTTCTCCAGATCCTCAATCTTCGTCCCATGATCGACTTCCGAGTCAATACTCTCCACCACTCTCGCTGTATCGTTTAATTTGATGACAAGCCCCTGAATATGACTCTCAAGTAGTGATAGCCTTGTCTCTATACCCTTCATGCGAAATTTGTTGCCCTCTGAGTCGTGATATTTGGAGATGGGAGCGGAATCCGGACCTCCCAGATTCGAAAAAGGTGATTTCTGCTCCACCTGAATGCGCAGGCTTTCCATCATACCTTCCAATCTCGATACACGAGACGCTTCGGACACATTTGACGCCAGAGATGCAACCTGATCCGCAAGACGTGACATGACAGAGTCATTTTCGATTCTCCTCGAAAGCATCTCGAATTGGGTCTCCAAGCGGGCAATGGCAGAATCTTCCTCCCTCTTCTTCGACAGAGCCTCGAATTGACCCTGGAGGCGTGCACCCAAGCAGTCTCCGCCGCCGCAGCAGGAGTTTTCATTGATCGCGGTTGAAGCTATTCCCAACGGTCGCTCTGCCGTGCCCTCGTTCGGAGAAAGCTCCAATGGTTCTTCGTCCGAATCAACCTCTTCAACGTCACTCCCGTCCACCGAGTTGGAGGCCATCGAAGAGTCCGTGAATTGGGCCTCCCCCTCGCTCGTCAACCAGCCGTCGCTCAATCGAGCCGCGGGGGCCGAATCGGTCGGAATTTCCATGGCCTCCATGTTGATTATTGACTTGGGATCGCCTGGAGCTTGTTTCGAGGACTGCAAGGAGACATCGTCAGTTTGCTTGCCTCTTGAAGCACACCGCGAACAGCAAGCGCGGTACTTAAAAAGGGGAAGGCAAAAAGTACGGGCGAGTAAAAGGACAGGGGAGAAAATGAGGAGGGCGAGATAAGGGGGGAGGAACTGAGGGGAAAGAATCCGGGGGGAGAATTGGAGGGGGGGAGCTGGAGGGGGAGAATGGAGGAGGGGAAACAGAAGGGGGATGAAGGTATTGGGAAGGGGCTCGAAATATGGTAACCTGAAGAGTAGGCTCTAAATATCAACGCGTAGTATTCACCTTTCAGCAAGGAGACGCAAAGGCTTGCAGTGACTCCAGACGTGATGCTCCACGCCACGTTCTTTGACAAGCAACGATACGGGTATGCCCTGGAGCTGGACGAGGAAGACGGAAGAGAGAGATGTCTTGCGGTAGACGAGAGATTGATGTTGAGAGCTGCAGACGAGAATCTATGTCTCGGGCCTAGAGGACAGCATCGTCAGTCTCCATGTCCAACAGCAACCATCCAAAATCTAACCACAACGACAATCTCCCAAACCCCCAGCAGGAAGAACTTGATTTTTTCTCCGTCAAGCCCAATCACCACGCATCACGAATTCACGCGTCCCGCTCTCTCCTTCAAAGACAGAGAAGACACTCACCGCAAGACAGGCTCACACCTCCAGCAAGTCAAAGATATCCACGCGTCCACCTTCTGGCAACAGAACCGCCAAGATCTCACAACGATCAGGGAAAATCAAACCTCCTCGTCGACACGTCTGGATATCAAAAGAGGATGAAAGGTCGGCTCCACTGCTTGGACCATTTGGAGAGGACAAGATGGACTGCTTGGAAGGGAGAGGATCGGCTGCTTAGAAGAGGCAGAGAAACCCGGGGGGTCGACGCGTCACCGAGAGAGCCTGCTCGAAAACAAGATCTGGGCCGCACTTTCCCAAACATGAGACTGAGAAATTCAAGCTCATTCGCTCCTTCCTCGCCTTTCACTTGCTCACTTCCCCCTCCGCTCCTTCCTCGCCCCTCACCTGCCCTATCACCCCTCCGCCCCTTCCAAAACAGCAACTGATTTCGACAGACGGCAGGATCGATCCCGAAATCGCGTTTTGCTTCCTGCCTCCTGCCTCAGATCGCCACATCACCATCCACATCCCTCGAATTCTAAACCTCACATTCTCATCACGCCCAGAATCATCACGATTCACATGCCGCTGCTTATCTTTCACGCAAATCAATCCATGAAGTCCTTGGCTTTTCAAATCAGTCTTTTGCTGCTCACCAGACTCAACCACTCTGAATTTGTAATGCAAACATCGTTTCGCTATAGAACACACCGACAGTGTGCCCCTTGATCGCTTCGTATGCCCCTCCTACAATCCATTTCCTATAGATAATGATGCTCGATCCGCTGTCCCTGCTGTACCTGAAGCCATTGAGCCTTTTCGAAATAATAATGCTTCTTCAACCACGAGTCCTACCGAGTGTGAGGGGGAAGGCCGATCAAAGTTTAGGCCTTATGCTCTCCTCCGAAGCTCGGTAGCTCTCCCCCGAATCTAGGGAGCTCTCTTGCGAAGCTCGGGAGCTCTCCTACGAAACTCGCGAGCTCTCTTCCGAAGCTCGGGAGCTCTCCTCCAAAATCATAGAGCTTTCCCCGGCCCCCGAAGCTGTAGAGCTCTCCCGCGATGCTTTGGGGCTCTCCTGCGAAGCTGGGCTCTCCTTTGAAGCTTGGGGGCTCTCGGACTGCGAAGCTTGAGGGCTCTCGGGCTGCGCAGCTGGGCTCTCCTGCGCAGCTGGGCTCTCCTGCGCAGCTGGGCTCTCCTGCAAAGCTGGGCTCTCCTGCGAAGCTTGGCTCTCTAGCGAAGCTCGGGTGCTCTCCTGCGAAGCTGGGCTTTCCTGTGCAACTGGGCTCTCCTGCGCAGCTGGGCCCTTCTGCGCAGCTAGGCTCTTCTGCGCAGCTCGGGACTTCTTCCGCCACTTTCGGGCTTTTGTGCGCATCTGCATCTGCGCAAAATCTTGATCCATTCCATTCCCTTTCAAAGCCAGCCAAGTAGCCGACCCCTTGAGCGAATGCGGCCGCCTCGCGTGGAGATCGGGACGGGCCAGGTCGACAGTGAGCGTGAACCCCGTCTTGGTGACGTCCGTGGCCACCGCGAGCACCGGGGTGTCCGCGCTGTCTGTTCGGACCCCGACAATCACCTTTGGCGGTCGCCAGAATTCGTGCCTGAATGCGATCTCCATCTGCAGAAGGGGCGTCGAGTCGTGACGCACGAGGAAGGGAAAGGTGGCGCCCTGGGTCGCGCGCAATGCCAGCGACGGGGATCTGAACAGGCCGACCATTGCGGCAAGCTCCTGGGCCGAGTGCGTGGCCTGATTGTGCATCAGCTGGAGTGCGTCGACCAAGGCGCGCATCTTTGCAGACGACGCCCCGAGCCGGTCCTCCGCCAGGATCCGCGCCGACCGCTCCAGCCGGAGCTGCTCCTCGAGCTTGCGCATGTCGGCTGCAACCTCCGAGATCCCCGCATTCTGCAGCCGGCTGGTGATCTTCCACTGGAGCTCGGCCACGGGGGGCAAGTCCGGAAGTGGATCCAGATCTTCCGGTCTGCGATCGTGATCCTCCGATCTGCTTGTCGCTGCTCCTCGGAAGAATAGGTAAGCGAGCGGTTTGGGCCCGGCGGCGGCGGGAGGCTCAGTGTCGGAGTCGCTAATCGTCTCGAGACCCTCGAGTGGAGACGTGTGGCATGGCTCGGTGGCCCCGCCCTGATCTTGCAAGACCAGGGACGAATTGGGCAACGTCGATGATTCTTCTTGTGTCGTCATCTTCCCCCGTGTCCTGTCCTTGGATTAACCCTCCCTCCTTGGACCACGGACCGCAAATGGAGCATCGGACACCGGTCGTGACATACCCTCTGAAGACAGAAATCAATCGGCAACGCAGGTCTCCTGCCAAGAGGGTTGTGATTGCTCGCGGGTAGTCCTAGACGTACACGTTTCCGGCACCGAGCTTCATCGGCCTAGTCCAAGACTGCTTCTTTCTGTCAGTCTAGACTTCCATCGTGAACTCCCATGGTAGCTTACCAGAAATTCAGACTTGCCTCAAGAGAAGAGAGATAGCTCGAGGTCGGGCAAGCGTTCCGCGGGAAAGAGCACCGGCAGGGCCGAGTCCTGAGGATGAGGATATTCGAAAGCACACAGTAACGAAACAGGATTGATCCTCGACGTTGACGCGTCTGACCTTGCGCGGGTAAGGATAAAGAGTCTGGAGAGTCTTGAACTTGATGGATGTTGGAGGAAAGACAAGAGTCGACGCGTCACGAAGAGAGCCGGGCAACCCTGTGAACTTGCCGCTCCTTCCCCTTGCTCGCCGACATGAATCTTCACTGAGCTGACACTTGCCTTGCTGATGCTGGAAACTGCATTCTCTGTTTCTCTCCTGCCGACTCCCACCGTGCTCGAGACGCGGGGGGCGTGAAAACGCCTTCGCCATGAGCAGGGCTTCTTACTTGTCCATGGCAGGAGATCACCAAATCACTTGATGTAGGATGATTGATCAATTTCCTGAGTCTGCTCTGTCATTAACACCCAAACTCTCTCCGACTTTGACCATGACTGTGCGCAAAAGCAAGCCCAGTCCCTTGAGCCGCAGCGAGGTCCGCCTTTGCCGCCGCGAGCTCCAGGTCCACCGCTTTGCAGTGCTCATATCCTGTCTTCAGCTGTTCCCACACTCTCGTCGGGAGGAGACGTCAGGATCGGATGCTCACTTCAATCAATCTGCGGCTCCACAAGACCAGAAGGACTCTGGCTTTCGGCTGAGAAGAGAGCTTGCGGCTCCTCCTCCTGCTCCGCCGATCGAGGGACAATCCCTGGCAAGAGCCACTCCGCATGGCTCGGGCGAGACACTTGGTCGTCCACACCTCAGGTGGTACTAGACGATGCCGCAGTGCCCCCAAAGAATTGGTAGGCGAGCCGCTCCCCTTGGCCGGGCTGGCGCTCCCAGTTCGCCAAAGTCATTTCTTCCAAGCTCTGGTATGGAACATGGCACTCGGAGCCGAGGCTTCTTGGGGAGTCTCCGAAATCGGGCATGCTTCAGACATGGTCGATGGTGGCCTGTTGGATCCAGAGAATGGTCTTCTGGACCTTCTACAGTCGATTAGTCTTCTTAGCCGCTCCGATACCCTGTGAACACGTCAGTCCTTCGACCCTCCTTGATTGCAGATTGTGTCAGCTCCAGCATCTAGGGAATTTCATCCCTACCTTCAAATTCAAGAAGAGATTTCAGCCAGCGGGCAAGATTGCTGTCGTCTGATGGCAGAAGAGGAAGACGACGGCGCTATTCGCAAAAGAGAGAGAAGAGAAGAAAAGATGGAGAGGAAGCTCTGCGTGCGGGCCCGGAATATTCTTTCGGAGGGATTCCGTGATGCGGTCCCTCGCTCCTTCCGGATTCGTTCCTTGCACACTCGCCCCTTCCCCCGGTAGGACGCAAGAGGGTTCGCGCCTGCCTTCACGTCGTCCTAAGCAGACGTGACGCGTCTATCTGCGCCTTCCCTCTTCAGAGCTTGATCCAAACGCGTGCCTGCCTCGACTCCTACTGCGCAGACGCGACGCGTCAAGAGACGCGTCTCCTGTGTTCCAACTTCGCCTTCACCGGCATCACAGGCTTCATGTTCGGCTTCGATATTGGTTTCCAGTCTTCCGTGACTCTCATGTCTGATTCTCATGTATCGCGATCTTGATTCGTCTTGACATCTGTGCCATCGCCTTCCAGTATAGCATTCGTCAAGTTCCCTTTCATGTCGTTGTCCATCGCTTAGCGTTCCACCCCTTTCCATTGCTCGATGTCGCCCATTTCCGCCATCTTCAAGTCCAAGCCTCGCTGATCATCGGATGCCCCAACCCACCCAGCCTTACACGCTGTCCCCACTGCCAAAGACCATCAGACACCCTCTCGAGTCCCCGAAACCTGATGTCCATCAAGCCTCCCAAACCACCTCTGAACAAACCACAGCCCCGAACCCTTCACAGATCTCAGTTTCGAGCGCGCTTGCGCAACCCCAGCGGGAGGTACGACCTGCTGCCCTCCACAGCTATCCAACTAACCACCCCCTTCAGCAGATCTGTCCGACCCACGTACTTCGCATAATTCGCCAAATCAGCATGCAGCTCGAATCCCTCCCTGTCAACACTTGAGGCGTACGCGAGCACCATCGCGGACGGATCCGTCGTCTGAACTCCCACGATGACCCTGGGGGCGATTTCGGTCTTTTGCGGGAAGTTGATGCGCTTCTTGAGCAGGGGCGTCGAGCCGCAATGCACGAGGAAGGGAAATTCGCCGCTCATGGTCGTGCAGGGGTCGTCGTCCGCGATCTGACGAGCCATGGCCGAAAGCTCCTGCGATGTGTGGATGCTCTGGTTCTGCATCAGATGCAGGATTTGCTGGGTCGCGGCGAGCTGATTCCTGGCGGATTGGAGCTTCAGCTGGCAATCGTCCAAATTGTTCGGGATCGGCTCTAGCTTTCCCTTGCCCTTCTGCTGCTCTCGGCTGTAGTCTGCGCCATTTATCTTGTAAGAATGCGCCTCCTCATCGAGGAGGTTGGCCCTGTCTTCCGCGAGTAAGTCCTCGGCCAGCTCGAGGTAGTTGTACAGTCTCGAGCCCTTCGCTCGCACAGGACCTGTGACGGCTTGAGCACGGGCGGAGCCATCCGTGAGCGTGTCCTCAGCTTCTCCTTCGAAGAACCTGACAGCGAGACGTGCGCCTCCCTGGGCAGTCGGTGGGGTGTAGTTGACAAACTCGAGGGGCTCGATCGACTGGTATTGAAACTTGGCAGACCCAGCCTTATCCCTGTCGGAGTCCTTCTCGCGGGCAGTTGAGGTGGACATTGTCGGTAATGTTTTCCTTGGGGTGTTGAGAAGGTAGTGTTTGTCTTGGTGACTGGGACTCGTCAGTCTCCTGCCTGCGGCGGGAAGCTGCAGAACTTACGAGATAGGCAGTTGTGGCCACGTCAAAGATGAAATGGTCACGGAAAGTAGGAAGCCGTGTCGAAAATGGCTTGAGCTTGTGCGAGATCGCCTTGAAGATTGGACTCGCGGCAAGATTCTCTTGGAGGATACACTCAGCGCAAAGTCGCCTGAAGGGATAGACTCGGAGGAAACGTCTCAATGGTCGAATACCTTGTCTCCAAGATGATCAGAATGTCGTCGTCAAGATCGTGATACCCATGCCCCTCTGAACCGCGGATCAGGGAGATGATGCAGAACGGAAGACGAACGAAATGGGGAGGAGGGTGAAAGAGAGAAAAGGGGAAGGGAAAAGGAAGAAAGGGAAGGATTAAAGGGAAGCCTTGGTGTGGACAGGAGGGAATGAGAGAAGAAGAAGTGAAAAGAAATTGAAGAAGAAGGATTGAAGAAATGGTAGGGCGGAAGGGTGAAAGGGTAGGTTAAAGGAAGGGGGGGGTTGGGAGGGG
>NIGD01000012.1:510031-520606 GCA_003055185.1 Escovopsis sp. TC
GCCCCCGCCCCCAACGGCCCATCAAAGCTCCCGCTACTCGAGCTCGCCGTTGAAAACACCCGCTTGAGCGATCCGAAAAAGCTCCGCCTCAGCTTTGACGTGAAGTTGCCGCTGCTGCTGCTCGCCCGGCCCAGCAGTAGGCCCGGGCCCTCCGCCTGCAAGATCCCAAACGGCGTCGTCTTGCCCGTCCTGCCGCTACTCGACGAGAACCCCTCCTCGTGCGTCGGCAGCAGGGCCCTGTTGAACATGCTGTTGATAGTGCTTAAGTAGGTGTTACTATTGCTGGTGCTGGTGCTGCTGTTGTTGCTGTTGTTGTTGTTGTTGTTGTTGTTGCCGTTGCCGTTGCCGTTGTTATTGTTGAAGGTACTATTGTCGTTGCTGTTGTGATTGTTGCTGTAGAGCGCCTCGTCCATCGCACTGCGGTTTGACTCCGACAGGTTCGACCCCGTGCGCGAGTCGTACTCATCCCCTCCGTAGTACGACGACCTGTGCGAGTTCCCCCTTCGCGGCAGCTGGTTCGTCTGGCTGTTCGTCCGTCTCACGTTGAACCGCGTGAGCAGCGCGTCCGCGGCGTCCACGTCCTCCACCCAGTCCTGCACGTCCGGGTCCCTCACCGGCTCGGGGCTCGGCGTCGTCGCCCGTCCCCTCAAGGACGTCGGCGAGCCCAGCGCCCCCGCGGATGGTGATGCTGCCGGTGCCGGTGCTCCATGTCCTCCAACACCGCCACCTCCACCTCCACCTCCACCTCCACCTCCACCTCCCCCCCCGAATCCAAGATGTGCAAGGCCAAGTCCTCCAAGTCCAAGGCTTCCCAGCCCAAGACCCCCTGATGATGCTCCAGCGGACCCAGTGTCACCCGCCAAGCCCCTCAGGGACCCAAGCGACCCTCCCGTCATCAGCGGCGGCAGCACCGGCACCGACCCATGGAACGGATCCGAATAGGCCTCCGAAATCGGCGTCATCACATCGACCGCGGCCCCCCTCCTCCCCACCTCCTCCGCATACTCCCCCTCTCCCTCCTCCTGCTCCTCCTCATCGTCCTCCAGAATTGGATGGATATTCTGTCCCGGCGGCGATATCAACCCCGGACTCAGCTGCAGGCCGGCGCTCCTCGCAGATCTCGTCGGCCTCCGAAGGGGCGCATAACCCCCTGTTCGCCAGGGATCGCTCCCCCCGCCCCCCGCGTAGTAACTCGCTGCCGCTCCCCCTCCTGCGTATCCCCCGCCCGCGGCGTATCCTCCTCCTCCTCCACCGGCTCCGTAGTACCCGGCAGCAGCGTCGTATCCACCACCGCCCAGGGACCCGCCCCAGGGCCCCGTCTCCATCATGTCGTCGCCGTCATGGATGTACTGGCTCGCGTCCTGCGCGATCGCACGAATGGCCTGCTCGCGAGCTGCGTTGCGCCGATGCCGCCTGAGCTTCCAGACACACAGCAGGCTGAGCGCCAGGGCCAAGAGTCCGAGCCCGACTCCCAGTCCGACCCCCAGCGTCGTGCCATGCTGACCCTTGTTCTTCGGTGCCGTCGGAGTCGTCGTGCTCGTCGTCGGCGATGAGGATGATGATCCTGTGGTCGTTGGTGTCTGGGGGTGCGTCGGATTCGTGTACGAGTCGGACCAAGTCATGGATGTCAGGTTGAGGAACCGCAGGCCCCCCGTCGCTGTGCCCAGCTCCCGTTTGCTGTTCGAAGAGGAAGAAGAGTCGATCTCCCACCCGCCGTACACCATCATCGTGTTCCCGGGAAGCAGGGCGGCTCCGTGGCCGTAGATGCCGCTGCCGCCCGGCTGCTCGGGCACCGTCCACCGCCAGTCCTGGTACGTCTGGCCGATCTGGAGGACGACGAGCTGAGGATCCGCGGGGGTGTCGACGTCTCCGACCCAGCCGCCAAGAACCGTGATGGATGCCCCATCCTCGCTCAGCACAGACGTATGGCCCGACCTGCTATCCACGATCTGCGGCTCGACAGAGGAGGAAGAGGAGGGAGGAGAGGCAGGCCTGCTCGATGCAGGTCCCTGGACGTTGATATACGACCACGCCTCCTCCGGCAGACTCCATATCGCAGCAGTGCTCATGTTGATGAAGGCCTCGGCCGAGTGGCCGCCAAGCAAGACGAACCCATCCTGCTGGGTGATGACGCCGGACACGTTCGTCATCGAGGGCTTCATCGGGGTCAGTGTGAACCCGGCGATGGGCGCGCGAGGGCCATCGTCCGAAGCCAGGTCGAGCACGTAAGCCGGCGAGGATGTGGACGAGGTGCTGGTGCTGGTATCACCGGGCGCCAGGCTGAGCATCGTGCGGCTGTAGTTGGCGGCGGCCTGCCACGCGCTCGTGTTGGTCGACGGCCGCGCGCACATCCCGCCGTAGCTGTAGATCGTCGGCTCCTCCCTTGTCGGCGCGAGTCTATCCTCGAACGCGAGAGTCCCCCCCAAGAATGTCGGTCCCCTCGCCGCAGCACCCCCCCTCGCGCCGCTCGACATGTCCTCATCGTTGTCGTCATCGTTGTCGTCGTCCTCGGTCGTCCGCTCCGCCCATCGCCGGCCGTCGAACGTCCATATCGCGCCGGGTGCCTCGTCGCACAGCCCCGCGTACACGTAGACCGCGCCCGAGCTCGACCTCGCGGCGCCAAACGCCGTGCTGCTGCCACCGTTGGCCGTTGTCGTCCAGAAAGGCGTCCCTGCCGCGACAGAAGTGAGGCTGCTGGTGCTGCTGCTGCTGCTGGGGCTGCTGCTCGATATTGGCGTCGATATGTTGAGCGCCAAGAACTTGAGGCCCGTGTCGGTGCCGTCCGGGGTGAAGACGTAAGCGATGTCGCGGCCAACGCAGGCGGAAGAGGTGGAAGAGAAGCACGTCGGCGGGAGGATGGTCGTCGGCGTGTACGGGAAGAGATGCGCCTCTGCGCGGGGAGAGAAGAACAGCGCCGCCGCAAGCGCTGTGTGGACCAGCGCGCGCATCGTCGCTTCGAGGGTCGGTCGTGGTGGATGGTCGGGGAGGCCTCACAGCATCTTGATATCGTGAGGTTGAAGTTGGTCGCGAAGAGTGACCGGGGGAAGAGGAGGTAAAATAAAAAAAAAGAAATGAAAATAAAAAAAAAACAAGGGAAAAAAAAGGAAGGCAAGATGGTAAAGAGGCCGGATCGAGGCGAGGGATCAAAAGACGGAACAAAGATCACGCCAGGCAATATGGGATGTGAGGAGGCAGAGGGAAGAGAAGAGAGAAGAGGGAGCTCAAGAGGGCAGGTCAGAACTCAGCCACCGGTGCCAGCCCCCCCGGATATCGCGCGTCTCACGAGTCACAGCCGTCGCGGTCCACAAGAGCAAACAGGCCGATGGATGGACACACCTAGTATGCGATCTGGATCAAGACGTCGAGAGTCCGGGGAAAGGACATCCACATGGAATCTGCCCTCGATGGACGCCGGCTCGACGCTGCTGCTCCAAGCATATGTATGCCAGCGCTCGACCCGCCCAACAGCTCCAGCCGTGCTCTGCAGACCGGACGAGGCTCGTGTCGACGCAGCTCCTGCACGTCACGCCCGCCCTGATCCTTGCCGCCCATCCCTCTGATGGTGTGCTGTCATCTTCGGTACTCGTCATGCCGCCGTCCCTGCTATTTCTGCCCGTCCAGGCACCTGTCCAGGCACTTGTCCAGGAACTCCTCCAGGTGCCCGTCCAGGTACCAAAGCGTAGGATGCCTTACTGCATGATCTTACCTAGCTGTGTAGCGACGGCTATGCGGCATCGTCCAGGTATGCGGAGCACTTCTTCTCCAGAGGACGCAGCACGCAGAGCCCGCGGTGCGACTGCGAATAGCTTCATGTTGACTTTCGAGTACGCGTACCCGGTACCTCTGTTTACGCCGTTGCCGGGCAACCCAAACCTCCCTTCTCACAACATCCACCCAAGGGCTTGGGCTTCATCTCTGCATCTTCTCTGCATCTTCTTTGCATCGTCCCCCCTTCGTCCATGCTCATCTACTCGTACTAGAATCACACAGACGAGGGCCCATTCCACCGAGGCAATCCCGCGGCGCGCCCTCTAACCGCTTGCAGCAGCCCTCTCGCCCCGGCCCCGGCGCTGCATCCTCGGCTCTGCAGCCGCAATCAAACCCCCCGGTCTCATCCTCGACGCCCGCGACGCTCGCTAGCTCCATGGGCAAAGGCCGATGAACTGGAGAACCGCTGCTCAGCTCCATGGCCCACCCTCTGCAGAGAATTCGCTCGTCGTCGGACCCGCGACGATCCTGCGAGACACGGACAATGCCTTGTCCTCGCCGTCTCACACCTTGCATTCCATGATGGGCCTCATGGCTCAGAGACACCATGCCTGCGTCATGCCTGGTCTCATGGATGCCCATGATGCCATGGCCCTCGGAGTGGAACGCGGCATCTCAATTACTACTACTAGGTACTACATACCCTCTACGGAGTAAGAGCCGACTTGAAGCAGATGCATCAACCCTAACCCTGATAGATCTCCCTTCATCATGCCAACCCTAACCCTGACCTGATCTCCATCGAGTATCTCAACATCACCTCTGACTTGCCGTCCCGAGTTGCAATAGCAGAGCCTCCCCGATCACCGACATCGCCAGGTGTCTTCCGTCAGTGCATAGAGGAGTCCCCAATGCTAGCTCTCGTTGAGGTTCGAGAGATGTATGTTCTTCAAGCCATCACTGCCCAGCCTGGGCGTGAGCATCAAGGAGCCAGCGAGTGAACCCTAACCCTGCAATCCAACAACACCAACCCCAGCATCAAGACAAGCATCACATCGTCCAACACGCCCAGACACTCTTTCGAGAAGTGGTATTCCGTATTCAGCAAAGTATTCGCGCCCCCTATCATCCTCCTCGCCCGAGATTTCTTGACCCAGAATCCCTCAACTTGTGAGACCCCTCAACTTGAGACATGTCAACTCGAGATCCCTCAGCCAGAGCTCCCTCACCCCAGGATTCCTCACCCGAAGAACCCTCAACCCAAGAGACAATATCCCAAAGCGTACTCCTCGATACGTCAGGACAGCACCCTTCTCGATAACTCTACCTCATAAAGCCACCTCCCCTGAGCCATGATGCAACCCTGCCCTTGAGGATCACGCGGAGCATCCCACCCAACGACGTTGCAGCCGTACCCCTGAGTCTCACCACGCGATCACTCAACCTCGAATACCGCAAGAAGAATTGGCTCCACCTTCTTTGATGCCACTGTGCCACAATGGAAAGTACTAGTATGCCAGACTCCTTGACGATTGTCGACGAGGCACTTGAACTCGCTCGCCCGGTGTCGTCATAACCTAGGTATACTCTCATCTCTGGATCGAGATATCCATAACACTAAGGTAACTTGTTCACTATATCCACACAGCATAGTCGCATCTTCTAGACTTCATGAACTCTTTGCCGGATCGCTGTTCTCCCACCACGCATCCAAGAGCTCATCTTTCCTCGAACGACACGCCTCGAGCGTTCCGGCCTTGCCTAGAAGCCTCCACCGTTCTCAATATCTCGCAAGCCAGACACATTCTCTCACATCACGGGCGTCGGCCCTGTCTATCTGCTTTGGGAGCCTCTCACCTCCAATTCTACCTCTTGTCCCACCTGTGCACTGCCCTTTTTATCTGTTGACCTCCTTTGCAGGTCAAGACTCACTGTAGCATTCCATTTCCAACGCCCAGGGGCGCCAACAAGACGCAAACAGAGCGTGCATCACGAACTTCATCACAACACACCAGGTACCAGCAGAACGAGCATGACAAGACCCAGCGTCCTCCGAATTGGCTCATCAATCCGCGAGAGCAGCACCTCAAAGCCTACAGAACTTTCCCGTCGAAGGTGCATTATCACGGGCATTGGAATCATGCGCTCACCGCAAGAGAAAAAGCTCTCCGCCAAAGCATCTCCGCGAGACAAGCATACCAGAAAATCCCCCCATCAAGGCCGCATCATCACTCCAAGCCGAGTAACCTGTCCCCTCCAAAGCATCACCGCATCAAGAGGGCGCAATCATCATCTTTGACGCTTTTCTAGCAAGGCATCAACACATCTGAAGGAAGGCATCCCCCCCAAAGCATCTCTCACAGCATCACCGCATGGACACCATCAGACAAGGATCCCCCGAAGCATTTCACCCCAACGGGGCGGGCACCAAGTCCATAGCATGAATCCACGAACACTCAACTCCATCGACAAGAGATCTCCGCAAGTCAACGTCCTCAAACACCATCATCAAAGCTTCTACTCTGTTCCTTGTGCCCACTGACCACGGCCATGAACATAGAGCACAGGCCCCATGCCACGAAGCTCACTTCTAAGCATCACCTCACCATCAACAGCCACATATCCTCATCCCCCTTTCCCATGACCCCTCGACCAGCCCAGCACCATAACAAACCTCACAAAGCTTACAGAGCTCATCATCTTTCTCACCACCACACAAGTAACAGCAAAAAGGTCATGATGCCAATACCCTACCCATGAGATGTAGCCCAAAGCCGTAGCAAAGCCACCAGCTCCCAATGCTCATCGCCCCCCATGCTCGCACGTCTCCCCATCACCAGACCAAAACCAGCACATCCCCTCACGCCCATCAACCATGACCACCGCAAGGAATCAAAGCGCCAAAGAGGCCACGATCCTGATCAGACTCGCACTGCTCCCCGCATCAGTACACCTCGAACTGTCACACATCCTCACGCCCATTGACCAGAGAAGCAGCGCAAGAGGGCCCAAGGCCGCAAAGGCCGAGAGCTCCCACCGTACAATGCTACAACGCTCACAACGCCACAATCCTCACGATCCTCACAACCCTGAACATCAATAAGAAAGTTCAACAGCGTAGCTGTCGTACAAGATGTAGGCACGAGAGAGAGAGAGAGAGAGCTATATACCTAAGCACCGATACAGACCGTACGAGTACAACGTATAGGCCGATACACTTTTGCCGTATGGTACAGGGGTCGAGTGCATACTCTACTATAGCCTCATGCCCACCGTCCATAGCCTTGGGATAAACCGTCCAAGTTCCCAACTCACAAGTCTCACAGCTCCCAGCTGTCAAAGACGTTGGCTCAAAGATGAGTAGCAGGGCATGCGCCAGGAACTCGCAAGGACTTAACAACACAAGGAGTGGATAATAGTAGGGCGAGGAGTAACAACAAAAGTAGTAGTAGTAGGTAACAGTAGGGCGAGGAGTAACAACAAAAGTACTAGTAGTAGTGGGTAACAGTAGGGCGAGGAGTAACAACAAAAGTAGTAATGGGTAATAGTAGGGCGTGAAGTAACGTGCATGTAGTATTCATCTCTGAACCCTTCCACCTTCTGGGGCGAGGCACTCCTCCTGATATACAGTGTCCGCGTCTTCATACTCCCTTCGCCGGCCCTTCGCTCCCTAGCATTCTGTCTCCTCAGCAGCTCAGAATGATCAGCATCATCACCCATCAACAAGCTTCATATCCTCATTCCCATGGCCTACTGCCCACTGCCAGTAATCCTGGCCATCAGGCATGACCATGAAAATAGAGCGTCGAATAGCTACACGTCCAGCCCGGGTATCAAATTCATCACTTCCTCTCGTGGCCCCTCTCTCTGCCCCCTTTTTTTCCTGCCCCCCCCCATTACCAAACCCAATTCCATACCGCATGTTCCCCATCCCCATCCCCGTATCCTCATTTTCATACAAATATCCTCATCCTAATACAAGATCCCCATCCCAATACAAATATCCCCATCCAAAACATATTCAAATCCACCTCCTTCACATAATCATATTCCCCCCTTTGAACCAATCAAAACCCACCCCAATCCGTCCTCGAAGTAACCCGGTATTCCAACACATATTCAAACCCCCAAACGCAAACTTCAAACCCAAGGAATCCACTCAGTAATACACCTTCTCACTCCAAATCGGCGGCCGCGACCCCTCCGCATCCCACTGAATCCCCCCCTTCTCATCCATGACGCACCCCTCATCGCTCATCCCAATCACCCGCCCCGTCTCCCGTATCTCCTGCTTCGACACCCCCGCCGCATCCTCCGGCACCCACAGCATCGGCGGCCGGCTCGACGCCCCGGGCGGCATATACGCCTCCGCCGCCTCCTCCGTCGAGTAAATCGTCGGGAACCGGCCCGCCTCGCCGTCGTCCCCCTCCGAGGCGAACAGCTCCCGCAGCGTCGCGTAGTTCGCGTACCGCCAGGGCTGGAAGAACTTGAGCACCGCGTGGGTGCCCTTGTGAACGCCCTTGTTCAGTTTGTTGCCGTTGCTGTTGCCCTTGCCGTTTCTGTTGCCGCTGCCGCTGCCTTTGCCTTTGCTGCCGTTCTTCTTGCCGGTGCCGTTGCCGTTGCCGTTGCCAACGCCAATGCAACTGGCCCCCAGGCCGCGCCCCGGTCCCATTTCCGAGTCCGTGAAGTCGGACGCCTCCAGCCCGGCGGGGGCCTTAGCCGCCGCCACGCTGTCGAGGGAGAAGGTGTTGCGGGGGTGGTCGGTGGAGTTCCCGCCCACCTCGGTGGTGTTGGTAGCCGTCGCCGCGAGCGCCGCCTCTGGGTCCGCGTCCTGCCCCTGCTCCAGCTTCCGCTCGCGCTCCTGCTCGCGCTCCTGCTCCCAGGATTGCAACGTGCGCGGGAGGTTGTACAGCAGCGGGTTGATCGTCTTCAGCAGCGTCACGTTAAAAAGAATGGTGAAGACGAGGAACAGGGCCATGAGGATCGCCGGACCGGGCGCCTTGGAGACGATGAACATGCCGACCATGCACCCCTCGGCGAGGTAGATGCCGGCGAAGAGCTGCTTGAGGGCGCGCGGGTAGATGAGCCCCTGGGTGTCGACCTCGGTGTCGGCGACGAAGAGGATGTTGTAGCGGTAGGCGAGGTAGAAGAGGCCCATGCCGATGGTGGCCCAGAAGAGGATGATGGGCGCGATGACGGCGTAGGTGATGCTGATGACGGCGATGTTGGTGTACACGGGCAGCAGGCTGCCCCAGGACATGGCGCTGAGGTTGGTCCACTTGGCGTACATGTCGCGCGGGGTGCGCGCGAAGAGGCGGTACATGATGCGGAAGACGAAGAGGCCGACGACCTCGGTGACGACGCCGACGGCGATGGTGAGCCCCTGGACGATGAAGTACGAGACGTAGAAGTTGCTCGTCGTGGGCAGCGCGCTCGACAGGATGCTGAACGCCTTGCTCGGGTCCTTGGCGATCTGCACGAGCGCCGTCGACGCCGCGTTGGTCATGGTCTGCACGAGGAAGACCTGCACGACCTGGAAGACGAAGTAGGCGTTCTGCGTGAAGAGCTCGACGTGCGCGAGCGTCGGCGCGCCGGCGAGCCGCGCGCACAGGCGCATGATGACGGGCACGAGCGACATGAGGAAGGACAGGGCGACCGAGGGCAGCAGGCCGGAGACGACGCCGAGGATGGGGCCGGGAATGTCCTTGATCCAGGTGAGCCCCGGGATGCCCTCGAGCGTCTTGACCTGGGAGACGATGCCGACGACGCCGACGGGGATGGCCCAGAAGACGATCATGGCGGTGATGAAGGCGTAGACGGCGTAGCGGCGGAGGACGAGCTGCCACCAGGGCATGGCGAGGCACTGCCAGAGGACGTCGGCCGGCTTGACGCCGATGGCCTTGGGCGCCATGCGCAGCGCCTGGTGGTGCGTGACGACCTGGAAGGCGGCCTGGGCGTCGGCCTGGGTGTGGAACTCGACGAAGGCGGCGTTGACCTTGTCGAAGTCGCCCGCGCGCCACCGGGCCTGGGCCTCCTCGGTCTCGGGGATGAGCCGCTCGAGCTCGGCGCGGCACCAGTGGATGGTGTCGACCTTCTCGCCGACGAGGCCAAGGAGGCCGAGGCGGTGGTGGGGCCGCTGGCTCTCGGAGATGTACCGCCTCTCGACGGACTGCTGCTGCTGCTCGGCGGCGTCGCCGCCGTCGACGCCGGTGCCCGGTCTCGAGTTGCCCGCCTTCTTAAGCGCCTTGATGCGCGCCTTGTTGACGGTGCGGATGAGGGCGATCTCGGCCTTCTCGAGCTTCATGGCGACGTCGTCGCGCTCCGCGACGATGTCGTCGAGCTTGGCGGCGTCGCCGCAGAGCCAGACGGTCTTGACGGAGTTGTTGAACATGGCGCGGAGGCGGTGCTCGTGCATGTACTCGTCGGGGATGGAGGTGAAGAGGACGGTGCGGGAGGAGATGCGGCGGGCGTTCTGGGGGCTGAGGAGGTAGGCCTGGCGCAGGTTGACGAAGTAGATGCACTCGCGGGTGATGGTGTACATGAGGAAGCCGTAGACGGCGAAGGCGACGAAGGTGTGCGCGAAGAAGTAGTTCTTGTTACGGGTGATGTCGATGTTGGCGTAGGAGAGGATCTCGAGCTGCTTGAGGTGGAGGCCGCCGGTGGCGTTGATGGGGAAGATGATGGGCCATGTGAGGCAGAGGCTGACGAAGCAGACGACGGTGCAGACGCGCAGGAAGCGGATGAATAGGTAGGCATCGAGGCTCTGGTGCGTGAGGGCCTGCAGATCGGGGATGCGCCAGAAGACGAGGAACCAGTTGAACCAGCCCTCGGGGAGGATGGGCGAGCGTTCGCTAGAGAGGGGGGGGG
>NIGD01000012.1:526046-537342 GCA_003055185.1 Escovopsis sp. TC
CCCCCCCCCCCACTCCCTCCCACACCTCCACCGCCATTATTCAAACCACCGCGATCACTCACACCGCGTTCTTCTCCCCCAATACTCCCTACCCCAGCCCCAACACTCGATCCACCCCCCCGGCTAACCGATCCCCCCTCCCTCGGCCTCGATCCCCCCTCCCTTCCCCCCTCCCTTACAGACCTCCTCCCTTCCCTATCCTCCCTCCCCCCACTCCCCCCCTCCACTCCACCCCTCCTATCCCTATGCTCCCCATGCTCTTTCGCATCCCTCTCCCTCTCCCTACTACCCCGCCTCGACGGCCTCTTCGACCGATCCGATCTCCCCTCCCTATCCCTCCTGCGCTCATGCTCACCACGACTCGTCCCGTCGCCATGCCCACCACTTCCTCCTCCTCCTCCTCCTCCTCCTCCCACGCTTATCGACGACTCATGCCACGACCCTCCATCCTGCCGATCCGGCCCGGGCGATCCCCCCGCCAGGATCTGCACGTCCGAGTGCGCGAGCATCTGCCGCGGCGGGTTATTCCGCGGCCCAAGCGACCGATTCATATCCGGCATAGACGACGACTGCGCCTGCGACTGTTGCAGCGTGTTATTGATCCCCGCGAGCTGCCTCCTCGCTCCGCCTGATCGGGGGCGGTCCGCGCCCGATCCAGACGGTCCCGTAGGCACGACCACCACCTCGATGGCGTCGCTGCCGGAGTGCCGACTACCATCGCCGTGGCTAGACATAGACATCGAGCCCCGCCCGCCGTGGCTGCCGTGGCTGCCGTGGCTGCTACCACCGTGCGGTGGGGGTCCCGGCGGCGGAGGCGGGGGAGGAGGCGCCGCACGGTCAGACATCGACGCGTTCATCTGCGCCAAGCGATCAGGGTGCACCCCTGTAGAGGCCGCTGGCGCGCTCGTCGGTGGGGGCATCATCTTATCGGCCGGGCCAGAAAAATTCCTGCCCCGGTCCGCGTAGGCGCCCCCGCCGCTACCGCCCGCGGGGCTGTTGGCCGCGGGGCCTCCCGGGGCTGGCCCGTGCTCGTACCCGCCCCCGCGTCTCCCGCGACTCGACGACGGACCCGAAGGCGGTTGTCTGTCCGGCGAGGGTATCCTAGACGCCTCCGGAGGAGCCAGGTGACGGCCGTCGGCCCTGCTGGGTGCCGCCGGCGCCGATGGCGCCTGCGTATTCCTGGCGGCGACGCCGCGGCCACGTCCCCGTGGGCCCGACGGGATATCGGATGTCGGCACGGGATTCAAGCGACCGTAATTCTGATCCTGGTACGACGGCCGATGCTCAGGCTCGGGAACGTGCGGAGGAACGGGCCGGTGGAAGGTCGCTGGGGCATCCCGCATCGTCTTCTCGGCGTGGGGCCTCTCGCTCTCGCGCTCCTGCGCCTTGGTATCGCCCCGGTAGTTGGCGGAATTCGCAGGCGACCGATCGCGCGGGTTCCTGCTGGCGTTGCGGTTGTCTTGGGGATGAGGCCGGCTGGCATGGCGATCCTCGAGCCCGCCCGCGGCCGGTCCAGGTTCGTGGCTGTACCGGCCGGTGCGTCTCGGCGATTGTGTTCGAGGTCCACGCTCGCGGCCCTCCTCGCGCGGAGGACGAACCGCATGGCTCTCATCACGATCATCGATCAAGGCAGCTCGCTCGGGGTTCACAGTGTTCAAAGCAGTGTCGTTCGAATCATTCGCTGCTGGTCGTCGTGCCCTAGGCTGGCGGTCAGGCTCGGATGGCCGAGGGGTCCGATCCGCCTCCTCCTGCGCGAACAGAGCCGCCCGTTGGGGGTTCATGGTCGGCTCCGCCGCGTCGGCTGGACCCGCTGGCGGCGCGTGCGAGGGCTGTTCACTGGGACGTTCTGAACCTCCTCTGGAGCCCCACGACTCCCGCGGATTCCTCTCGCGATCCTGTTGCCGCGGTCTAGGCGGCAGATCCGCTGGCCCAGCATCGCGGCTCACGATCTCCGGTCCGCGACGTTCGCCGTACTCGCGGCTTCGACCGTCACCTCGGTCAGGCTCGGCCTGTCTCGGATCTCGGGGCGCATCCCTTGTCTCGCGGTGATCCTTGACAAGGTCTCGCGGCTCGCGCACCTCCCACGAGTCGCGGGAATCTCGAGGGTCCCGCGTCCTATGGCTGTCGCGAGGGTCCCTGATCTCACGGCGATCAAGCCCGCGAGGTTGCCCGTAGCGCTCGGACGTGAAATGCCCCGGGATGGGCACGTCTGGTCGTGTGGGAAGATTGTGTGCCGGGCGATCAGGGAGCATGTGCGGGCGCTGATCGCCGCGAGGGCCGAAGGAACTGGGCGCAAGCGGTGTCGAGGACCGAGCCGGGCCCGTGATGATGTCGTCTCGCGAGCTCATGTCTCTGCCAGGGCCGGATGGCTTCGCGGGCAGCGTGTCCCTGTGGGGTGGCGGGGTAGCTTGAACCGAGGCAGAAGGCGATATCACAGGCGGCCTGCCCTCCTTGACGACGTCGTTCACCTCGCCGTCCTCCTTTTCCGTCATCGACTGCCTGCTCGAAGATGGCCTGCATTTGTCAGGGCTCTCGTCTTTCCAATGGAAAAAATTCTTGGCTTTACTTACTTCGAGGACTGCTGCTCCCTCGCCTCCGCCGCAGATGGCCGAGGAGTCGGCGTCGCGGCCTTATCCGCGTCTGCTTGCGGTCCACCAGCCTTTGCGGCGCCATTAGTCGTCATCCCGCCCCTCTGCATCGTCTGTGGTGAACTCACCGCGTTCGGCCGGAAAGCCTGCACCAGCACCCATCTCGGCTTCCTCTTCTGCAGCTCCGACATGGCGCCCTGCGCCGCCACAGACAGGTCCACCCTGTGGCCCTCCTCGTTCTCGCTGGCCGTCTTCGGCGCGGCCTCCTGCTTGGCGATCTTCTGCAGCTGCGTCAGGAACTGCGTGGCCATGAAGTCGACCGCGGGGAAGAAGTCGAGCACGGCCTTGAGCACGGTGATGGCGTTCCGGATGTGCATCCACTCGGTCCCCGCGAGGCACGACTTGAGCGCCGTGTTGAGGTTCTTGTGCCAGCGGAACAGCAGGTCCTGGAACTGCGCGTGCTCCATCAGCGTCGCCGGCTCGCCCTTGTCGTCCACCGTGAGGGCGAACCCGCGGAACGGCCGGTCGCTCGGGCCCCTGGCCTCCTTCTCGAAGGCGCCCAGGCGGGCCGGGTCCTTGCTCGCCCTGGACTTGTCGCCGGCGACGGGCTCGTTCTTGTGCCATCGAGAGAGGTCCTTGAGGATGAGCCCGAGGAAGCGTCCCAGGTACTCGGCCTCGCGGACGCTGCTCGTGAAGATGAGGGCCCGCAGCCTGTTTGCGTTGAACAATCGGTCGTACAGCGACATCAGCTTGAAGTGCGGGGTGCGGCACTCGTGCAGCGCCATGATGAACTTGTACGTGTACTCGGTGTCCGCGGGGGAGAGGAACACCCTGGGCATGAAGCACTGCTCGAGCAGCACGTCGGAGATGCCATCCGTCTCGGCTTTCGGGTCGGGCAACGCCGTCTGGAACTGCTCGGTCAGGCAATCCCTCCACTTGGCCTTCCGCTGCCGGTGCTCCTTGAGCTCCATGGACAGACTGAGCTGCGACTTCAAGAGTTCTTGTCTCTTTTCGTTCTTGCGCTCCTGGCCTCGCCGCGTCATGTCGGAGCGGTCCTTCATGATGGCCTGTCCCTCGCTCTCCAGGCGATCCTTCTCGTTCTTATACATCTCCTCGGGGCAGAAGAGATCACCAAGGTGAAGGCCCCAGAAGATGACGTAGAGCTCGGGCGTCATCTTCTGCCAGATCTCGGACGGGACCGTCGTCCTGACGGCCTCGACGATGGGCTGCAGCGGCGCTAGTGTCAGTGATGGGTCATCCGATTTCTGTAGAAATGCTGCATTAGTCGTAGGCTGCTGTGGCATCTCGAGCTGCTTCTCTCCCACCTGGTCTTCCTCCTTCGGTGTCGGCCTGTCCTTAGCATCATCGAGAGCCTTGGCGTCCGACATGGAGATGTCCCCTTCCTTGTCGGCGGCGGGGGCGGGGGCGGCAGCGGCGGCAGCAGCGGCGAATTCTTGATTTGTCGACTGCGTCTCGTCTTTGTTGCCGTCCGCTTCTCTGACGCCCCATGGGTACAGTCGATGGCTGAGGCTGGCTCTCCCGACGAGGAACGCCAGGCTCGTATCCAGTCCGAATGAGCGCAGCAGGTCCGGAATCGAAGGCACGATGGCATCAAAGGAGGCGGGATCGAGGTTGCTCCACAGGAAGTCGAGATAGTGTATCAGGGTCTGGTGCGAGTCGTCGACGAGGGCAGACAGATACTTGATGTGGGCTTCGTCCTCGGGGATCTGGAAGATAGCCGACTGCCGATACTGGGCGAGATTGAGCAGGAAGCGGGCAGCGAGCCGGGAGTCGGTCAGCGCCCTGATGAGGCGCTTCGAGCTCTTGGTGTTGTCGAAGCGCTTGTCCTGGGCGCGGATCAGAGTGTGGCGGCGCAGGCGCTCTCCACCGGCCATAGACAGTATCTGGTAGTCCGTGAAATCCATGGCGTCCACGATGCCTCCCATCGAGGTGATGAACTCCTTCAGGATGATCAGATCGGTCGAGTTGCCGCGGGACAGCTGGTCGTTGACGTATTGCAGGACGGGAGTCGGGTTCAGGCCGGGATACCGCTTGAAGACCTTGCCGGAGAATCGCGACAAGGCCTGCAGCCACTTGCTCGTCGTGAGGGCGTGATCGGCCTGCGTACGGCTCCTCGACTTGCCCAGGGAGTTCATCAAGGACCAGACAAGGACATCGTAGGACAGGTCTGTGAAGTATTTGGCGCACTCGACGAAGGCCTCGATCAGGTTCGGGTAGGACTCGAGCTGCTCGAAGGCGACGCGGAAGACGATACCGGGGGACGAGTAGCTCGTCTTGGCGAGCTGCTTGGCCATCTCGCCGAGATTCGTCAGGGAGACGCGCTTCATGGTGCCCCTGGTTTCGGACGTCGCGCGGGCGAAGGCCGCCCTCATGCTGTCGAGGCGAGAGATCTGGCCCTCGAACCACTCGGCGTAGATGCCGTAGCGCGTGGGCAGCGGGTAGCGCTTCAGGAGCTGCCAGACGGCGTTGACGACGGCGGCGTTGGCCTTGGTGTGGCTGAGGGCGGGCACGAGCAGCCTGCGGAGGAGGTCGAGCCAGCGCGCGAGGTTGGACTCGGAGGCGTCGTCGGCGAGGCTCTTGGCGCCGATGCTCGCCAGCTTCGACAGCAGGGACTCGTCCTTGCCGATGTTGACGCCGGAGAGGTTGAGGAAGGTGTGGCAAAGGGTGAAGATGTCGTCCGCCGTCTGGCAGACGGGGATGTTGTCGGCCCACTCGTCCCAGTAGAAGCGGTAGTCGCGGTTCGCGCTCGCGTCGAACTGGTCGGGGTAAGGCCAGCGCCACACGACGTTTGTCGGGAGCTTGGTCAGGCGGACACTGCCCTTGGCCATGCCGGTCTGATCGACCGCGTACATGTCCTTGGTCGGGATGACGAGCGCGTCGACGGGCCGCGGCCGGCTCTCCTTGAAGACCTTTTCGACCATGACGTGAAGGATCCGGTGGATCTGGGGGATCACATCGGGGAATACCTCGGGGATCCAGGGGAACCGGCCGAGAATGAAGAGCGACTCGGGGATGGCGCCGATCGTCAGCAGCTGCACGAGGAGCCCGACCTTTTGGTCGAGGGGCTTCGGGAGGGCATTTGGGTCCTCGGCGCCGTCCGCCGCGCCCGCGGCCGCGGCCGCGGGCTTGGTCTCGGCCTCGATCTTCTTGGCCGGCGGCAGGTCTCTCCTGGGAAGACTCGAAGAGGATACGGGGTTGTCGTCGTCGCCTTGGGGGAGAACGCCCGCCATGAGGAGGGCGTTCATCGGTCCTCCCGCGTTCTCCCTCTCGGCTTTCTCGTTCTTTTCGATCTGCTCGTCGCGCACGCTTCCCATGTCTTCGTCCGGGGGGGAGAGATGGGGGTAGAGATCGGTGAGGGAGAGGAAGCCGACCTTGATGAGCAGGGCGGCGAGGTAGAGCAGGTTCGCGGGGAGGACGTCCGTCTTGTCCCTGAGATTGCTGTTGTAGAAGAGGAGCTTGAAGCCGAGGAGCTGGGCGGCGACCTTGTTGCCCGGGGGCGGCAAGGTTTTCGTCTGCTCGATCCACTGGCGGTCCATGTCGCTGCCGTTCTCGGGCCCGCCGCCATTGGCGATCTTGGGCTGGCCGTTGTTGGCGGGGCCGACGATGGTCCTGCCGCCGAGCTCGAAGAAGGCGGCGAGCTGCGCCTCGCGGGCCCTGTCCCAGAAGGCGACGTCGCGCGAGCGCCTCCTCTCGGCGACCAGAGCCTCGTCCTCGTCCGTCGTGGTCCACTGCGGGTAGTCGGGCTCTGCCCACATGGGCAGGCCGCCGGTGTAGGCGGCGGCGGCGAGGCTGAGGTGGGAGCGCGGCCACCAGGAGCTGATCCTGAGGAACTTGACGAGAAATTTGTACTGCTTGATGAGGACGGCGGCGGCGACGTCGAGGGTCACGTCGAGGACTCGGCCGACGTCGAGGTCGAAGGTGCCGATGAGGGCCTTGACCCTCTCGAAGGTCTGTTCCGCGAGCCTGTGCGAAGGGGTGGCGACGGTGCTGATGGTGAAGAGCTCGGTGACGAGCTTGGAGTAGCCCTCGGACTCCTCGCGAAGCAGGTTGTAGTTGGCCTGTCGGTAGAGCAGGTTGGTGGCCTGGCGCACACCGAGCCTAGCAAAGGTGTCTCGGATCAGGCCGAGCTGCTGGAGCAGGGGCGCGTCGAGGACCTGTCGCATGAGGGCGGGGGAGACGCCGGTGGCGACGAGGAAGTCGCGCAAGGTCGGGCGGTAGAGGTCGGCGTCGTTGTCCATGACGATGGCGAGCGAGTCGAGGAGCAGGGTGTGGGGCGCGAAGGCGTATGAATCCTTAATCACGTCCGACGTTTCGTCGCCCAAGATCTCCCTGACGCAGGCGCCGGCGTCGGCGGCGTCGAGCCTGTTCTCGACGACGGCGTAGACGAACTCCTGGAAGAGGCTCGAGAGCTCGGTGATGTCGACGTCGTCGCGCGACTGGATGCCGTGGCGCACGATGTCGGCGCGGCCGCGCTCGGCCCACGATCGAAGTTTGTCGTCTGTGAGGTTATCATAGCGATAGTTCGATGTGATGGGAGAGGTGGGGCCCATGGTGGAATCGGGCGACGGTCTCGTCGGGGCGGGGTGGGGGGCTGGTTTGGACGTCGCGGCCGCCGGCGAGGGCGGGGGCCTCGATCGAGCGGGCGACGCAGGCGGTCTGCTGGCGGCGGAAGAGGCGGGGCCAGCGGCGTTCGTGGCGGGAGAGGGAGAGGAGGAGGAGGAGTTGGAGAAGGTAGAAGAAGCGGAGCCTGCAGCGGGAGGGTGAGGATGAGGGTGAGGGTAAGGGTGATGGTGAGGATTCGAGTGAGAATGGGACTGCGAATGAGACTGCGAATGAGACTGCGGAGGCGGAGGTCTGGCCATGGGCTGCTGCTGGCTGGGGAAGTTCACCGGGGCAGAGGTCTGCGCCGGCGCGCCTGACGCGGAGCTAGCCCTGCGCGCGGCGGGCGACGAGGGTGCCAGCTGGTGGGAGGAAGGGCCTCGGCTGTGGCTGTGGGAGGAGTCTCGTCGGTTGTTGGCGGGCCTGGGCTGGTGCAATCCCCTGCCGCGGCCTCGATTGCCGGCGTCGACGAGGTCTCGGTCGGGAGGGGCGTGGGTGTGGGCGTGGGCGTGGGCGTGGGATTGGGTGTGGGTGTGGGTGTGGGTGTTGATCGGAGGTTCGGCCGGGCGGTGCGGCGAAGGTCTGCCCCCGTCGCCGTTTGGTTGATTCGATCGCTTTCGTTTGGCGGGCATGGCAGTGGGAGCTGACGTCGCCGGGGCGGAGGTGGGGGAGGACGGGGAACAGAGAGGAGGAGAGGGGGGGGGGGGGGGGGGGGGGGGTCCGGCGGGGACAAGAGCCTGAGGTTGGCCGCTATTGTATCATTTGCGGACGAGATATCCTGCCCAACCCAAGACGATCGATGGTATGGCCTGGGGACCCTGTAAGATGTCAGGAGACGATATCTGATGGAGGGACTGTGGTCAGGCGAGACGAACAGGCAATGCTGGATCTGGACGCTGCACAATCTGTAAGATCCAGCTCTGACGGCTCCAGGCTGGATGATGCAGCGTCGTGGGGCTGGATGCGAGGGACGGCACGGCCGGGCGAGTCGATCGAGGCCTGGTCGGGAAACGAGAAACGAGCACAATGGGATGCTGGTCTGGCGACAGGGACTGGGGACGCCTCGCTGGTCCCGCATGCAACTCCAAGACAAAAGATCGCCTCGTGGGATCGCAAGGAATCGCAAGGAATCGCAAGGCAACGACTTTTGACGCGAAGCTCGATCGACATCGCGTCGGTCAGCTGACCGGTCACGTGGGGAGCATCCTGGGGTCGGACGGGCAAGCGCGATGGCGACCGAAGCGCGTGCCTTCCTGCAGAGCTTCGGAGGCCTTGTTCACTCACAGGAAGAAGGTCGAGCATACGAAGAGGCCCTTGGAGAGCTTCATCGAACCAACACAGTGTGTCCTGCTCACCAGGTGCACCACTCTCTCTCATGACCCCCAGGAAAGCCGTGGAGGACCTTTGCTCTGACGGCAGACCGCGGATCCTGTCGCCGAGCTCAGCAGGCCTGACGCCCATCCGTCGCTGCGTGGAACTGTACGGAGTACGGAGTACCAGTACTCGTACTCGTCGAACGCTTGATGACATCAGCATTTGGGTGTCGATATTCTGGCCCATGCGGGTGTCTGTTCTGGCGCTTGCCTGCCGGGCACATTCCGGGCTCGCTTTCGGCTCAAGCGTCTCCTCTGTTAGTGCATGTGAGTCACTCTGCATACTGTCCGCTCGCTGACAGAACCCTCGGCCTTAGCACGCAATACTTGGCGAGGCCGATCGGAGACGGCGTCATCGCTTCTTTGCGTCTTACATAATCACTCCGGACTTCGACCTCGACTTCGACTTCGACTTCAACTTCAACTTCCACGTTCGACCCCTCGCGGCATTTCCCCCTCTTCATCCTCATCCTCTCGCCGCAGCCCTCGTTTCCTGCGTCTGCGGACTGCTGGATCATCGTGCGGGTGCCGTCGCGGTCTTCGCCTGGGATTTCGTCAGGCCCCTTGCCCGCGCAGTTGCGTCTCCCCCTCTCCACAACACGACAACCCTCACGCCGCTGTCGGAGCTCGTTCGCGATGGCCTCAGATATGCCTCATGGCAACGGCCTCGCCAATGGGCGGAAACAATACGGTCAGTAGTCCTCAGTGCTTCTCTCCCTTCTGCAATGTTTCTTTCTTTGCGAATGTCTGCCAAGGCTTCCTCTCCACACCTCCTGCCGAGAGGCCACCGCGACAATGCGAATCGCTGCTGAATACCCAAAGAAAGAACCTCGTGCCAGCCCGAGAACCCCTTCGCCTCCCTCATCCCCGAGCAGCAGATCGCCATCGTCCCCGAGTTCACCCTCGAGTCCGGCATCACCCTGCGCAACGTCCCCGTGGCATACACAGCCAAGGGCGAGCTCAATGCCGCCGGCGACAACGCCATGGTCATCTGCCACGCGCTGACCGGCAGCGCCGACGTCGGCGACTGGTGGGGGCCGCTGCTCGGCGGGCCGGGCAGGGCCTTTGACACGTCCCGATTCTTCGTCGTCTGCATGAACAGCCTCGGCAGCCCCTACGGCACCGCGAGCCCCGTCACGGCCAAGGACGGCGACCCGAGCAAGGGGCGCTACGGGCCCGAGTTTCCGCTCACCACGATCCGTGATGACGTGCAGTCAGTACACCTCTTCTTCCTAACCCCCTGATCCCTCCTCCTCCTCCTCCTCCTCCTCCTCCTCCTCCAGACCCCGAATGAGGCTTTTCGAGGGAACTGCATCGACCGTGGAGAGAGTCTGATGATTTTTTCCTTTCTTCCAGGCTCCACAAACTCATCCTCGACGACCTCGGCGTCAAGCAAGTCGCCGCCGTCATCGGCGGCTCCCTCGGCGGCATGTTCGTCCTCGAGTGGGCCTACCTCGGCGCCGCCTACGTCCGCTGCGCCGTCCCCATCGCCACCTCCTCCCGCCACAGCGCCTGGGGCATCAGCTGGGGCGAGGCCCAGCGGCAGAGCATCTACGCCGACCCCAAGTACGACGACGGCTACTACCCCTTCGACGACCCGCCCGTCACGGGCCTCGGCGCCGCCCGCATGTCCGCCCTCCTCACCTACCGCTCCCGCAACTCCTTCGAGTCCCGCTTCGGCCGCAACGTCCCCGACCCCTCCAAGAGCCAGACCATCCGCGAGCGGCCCCGGCCCAGCACCCCGTCCGAGGCCCACTTCCACATCCACAACGACGGGCACGTCGTCAAGCGATCGCCTCTGTCGCGCAACCCGAGCGACGGCAGCGGACGCAGCAGCGCGAAGCCCCACGCCACCACCTCCACCACAGCCCCAACCGAAACTGCAGCAACAACAACAACAACAACAACAACAACAACAACAACAACAACAACAGCAACACCAGCAGCAACACCAGCAGCAGCAACACCAGCAACACCAGCAGCAACACCAGTAGCAACACCAGCAACAACAACAGCATCAACCGACGGCCACACCAGCCAACAACCCCCCTCCCCCGACCCCCAATTCCGCGGCCCCCCCTCCCTCTCCGGCGCCGACAAAATGCCCCCCTCCTCCACCTACTTCTCCGCCCAGTCCTACCTCCGCTACCAGGGCTCCAAGTTCGTCAAGCGCTTCGACTCCAACTGCTACATCGCCATGACCCGCAAGCTCGACACCCACGACCTCTCCCGCCTCCGCGCCCCCTCCGTCCCCGAAGCCCTCGCCCTCCTCCCCCAGCCCCTCCTCGTCATGGGCATCGAGAGCGACGGGCTCTTCACCTTCGCCGAGCAGGAGGAGATCGCGCGGTTCGCGCCCCGCGCGCGCCTCGAGCGCATCGACAGCCAGGAGGGGCACGACGCCTTCTTGCTGCAGTTCGAGCAGGTCAACCGTGCCATCCTCCGCTTTCTCACGGAGGTGCTGCCGGATATCATGGGGGCCTCCGCCGCGGCGGGGGATGAGACTGCTGCGACGCGGACCCGGGAGGCGAGCGTGGGCAAGTTGGCCAAGTCCAGCGTCTTTGGCGAGGCAGAGGTCGACGACATCACTGCGTGGTAGCTCGACCTCCACTCCGCCCCTCGATCGCATCGTCACAACACGCGGCTTACCTCCCCCGTCTCTCTGACCGACACGCCTGGCAAAACGCCCCACGAAATGCCCAGCTCAAAAGCCCGCCC
>NIGD01000012.1:541440-557238 GCA_003055185.1 Escovopsis sp. TC
GGGGGGGGGGGGGCGGAGGACGGCGCATGAGCAGGCCAGAGCCCGGCCGTGAGCTTTCCCGAGCAATCAGCGACGAGGATGCGTCCGAGGGGGGCAGACCCTTGTTTGTTCTGGAAGAACAACAGAAGGGCGTTGGGAGTCGAAGGACCAACATGGCTGTCCTCTCTTCGTCTTCCTCCTGCTGCTGCTGCTGCTGCTGCTGCTGCTGCTGATCCTCCTCCTCCTCCTTCTCCTCCACTCGCCTTTCCCTCCTGCTCCCATCCTGTCCCCTCGCATCCCCACCGCACTGCAACGCGAGGGTCGGGGAGGTCGTCGATTGGCTAGGAGGGGGGTCGGGCGCTGCGAGGGCCTGGGACGCCCAGGTACTCGTGCGTGCCGCTGACCAGGGCCCGCGATGACTCCTGGTGATTTTTCCACGGCCGTCAGTCAGCCCGCTCCGGAATAGCTGGAAGAATGAGGCCAGTCGTCCGGTGGGAAGGGGAATGATCGCGCCGCGAATGACTCTGGATGACAGCCGGAGGGCCGAGGGTCTGACGAGACGCGGAGCTTTTGCGACACCACCATGTTAGCAAGTCTGGGATTTGCGCGACCAGGCGATTCCAGGGAGCCGACGCACCGGGGCGAGGATGCGTTGGAGATGGCATGGATTCCTACCTCTCCGTACTCCGTACTCCGTACTGAGTAGGCGACGCCGAATGCTCCGTGGGCCTGAGATGAAGCTCTCGCCAACTCCCCAAATCCCACTCGGAATTCCCACTCAAGCATTCCCACTCCCACCCCCGCTTGCACTCCTCCCTGTCCTTGCCTTGCTCCTTCCTCGCCCTTGCCTTGCCTCCTTCCATGCCTGCCTCTTCATGCAAGTCTGGAAGGAACAAGTGGGATGCGGAGTGGAGTCCCTGCAGCGACGCCGTGCGCGCGCGCACTGTGCCGCAGCCGGTCGCGCATGCCATTTCGTCTTCCGCCCACCCATCGCTCCTGCCTCGTCCTCGAAGACCTCCCATACTTGCACAAACGAGCACGAGTCTCGCACGCTCCTGCCGCTGCTCGTGGCCTGCGACTTCCCTCCTCCCCTCCATCCCCTCCTACCTCCTGAGGGTGCCCTCAGCTCTGCTCTGTCCACAGCGCCGACACCGGGTCCGGGATGGGAGGAGGCGAGGTCGCACGCGCCGTCCGAGCCTCGCCATTCAAGCTGCTTGCCACCTCCTCACCGAGGACTCCCATACAAGTACGAGTGCTACTCCTATGGAGAGCTCTTTACTTCGTTCTCCGTACCCCGTACTCGTACCTTACGCAAGGAAGAAATACGAATACTCCATGCCCAGGGTGACCGTCCTGCCGCACCGTTGCAGATTGCGGCAGGCGCAACCTCTTCCCCCCTCCTCCGGCGCTCCTTCTCCCCGATGGAGTCGTCCCATGGGTCGTACCTCCCGTTTGCACGGCTTCTGCGAGCCACACCTTCCGTATGGGTCGTCCACGGTCCCTCCGCGCCTCCTGATAGGCCTGATACGCCCGCGCGCAACTGCCCCGTACAGTGCAGATTCGCATCTTACTCAGAGCAAGGCCCGCGGAAGGGAAGGGACGACTCTTGTCCTCGACCTCTTGCCTCCTCTGCCTCCTCTTGCCTCCTCATCCTCGCTCCTCGCTCCTTCCCTCACCCCTCCCCCCCCCTCCCTGCCCATTTATCCTCCTACTCCAAAAAAGGACGAGGACAGGCATCGCCGGCCCAGACTCTGGCCTCTCTTTTTCTTCTTCCTCTTCTGCCTCCTCTGCCTCTTCCTCTTCCTCTTCCTCTTCCCCCTCCTTTCCATCCTCCCCCTCTCTTCTCTCTCCTGGTCGTCGTGAGATCCTGACAAGGGTTCCCTGGATCGATCGTCATCCCTTCACTTCTTCTTCTTCCTTTGTTTTGCTTCTCCTGTCCCCTCTACCCCGTGTTTCGTACTGTTCTTCATCATCATCATCATCTTCTTCTTCTTCTTCTTCTTCTTCTTCTTCTTCTTCTTCTTCTTCTTCGTCTTCTCTTCTTCTTGTTCCTCTTCCTCCTCCCTTCATTCCATGGCCCGTCCATGGCAGCGACCCTCGCATGGATCACAGACCCGGGCCTTGACTTCATCCCTCCCGTAATCTCGACGGCTGCCTCGCTCGCCTCGGATTCTCCCCGCTAGCCTCGGGCCCCTTCGCTGACCCTGGATTCTCGTGCTTCGCTGCCGCCGCCTTGCCTGCTCCTAGGCGTCGATCTGGTCCTCCCCCCTCCTCCTGGGGACTCCCCGTCCTCCGGACCCAGTGTCGTCCACGGCCTTCACTCTCTCTCCATCCACGACCCGGCCCTGTCGCTTCCGACTCCTTCAGCGGCGCCGACGGACACCAGCAGAGACTTTGACAGTACTCCGTACTGCTCCAGTCTCTCTACTAGGCCGTCCGCTTTTCTCACTGCCGACGGTCTTTTCCCTTTTTTTTTCCTTTTTCTTTTTCGCCTCTCCGGCGGATCGCCCTAGCCGTCATTTTGATTTGATTTCGCCTGGCGGCTCCCCTGGCCAAATCTCTCTGCGCGCCCTACCTCCATTACGAAGACATCCATCCCGTCCTTCCTATTACCGGTACAACCAGTCCCCGGGACCTGGGCTCTGGTGCGATTGTCACCATCCGACTGGCGTTGTCCTCCTTCGCCGGGGACTCCCTACAACCGGGAGACTTCTCAAGCGGCGTCACAGGACCAGCAAATCTCCCCGTTTGTCGACGTCTGGAGGTGTCGCTGCCTCTCCCCGCGCTCCTCTGCCGCCGCGCGAATTGAAGGGCACGTCGGCAGCCCTACTTGGATCGCCAGACCTTCCGAGATTCACCGACGACAACAACCTCCACCCTCTCTTGACTTCGTCTCCTCTTTCTTCTTATTGCCTGGACGACTTGGCTGGAGAAAGAGGGACGACTCGGCTTCGCGGTCGCTTTCGATCGCTTCGGGACATCAACAGACTGACGCCATTCGACAAAACTCTGCTCAGCCCAAAAGATCCCACTGTCGTGTTATGTCGTCGATTCCTCATGACTTCTCCGGTTGATCGGGCTCGTCCTTGATCGCGGCCTGTTTGACCTCGAAATCTTCTCTGAACAGCAACTCGAGAATTTTCCTCGTCACCACAAGGAGGGAAAGCCATGCCAGACATGGCCGACAATGACCAGATGGCCCAGCCGCCCGTGGCTCTTCGCCTGAGCCGCAATGATACCATTGGCAACGGAAATAATGCGTTCCAAGACTTCTACAACGACTTCTCTCACATCACCGACCCCAATCTTCGCAGGCGCTTGGCGCTTTCAGAGATCGACAAGGTCGCGTTGGGTCTATATCGTACGTCAACGCCTCTTCGGCTCACGATCATCCGTTTGCAAGTGGCCCTGTTGAGACGGCAATCGTGTTACTGACCTTCCACCCGCTGCAGATGTCCGAGCGGTCCTGGTCGCCGGAGCTGGTTTCCTGGTGGACTCGTACGATATCTTTACCATCAACTTTCTCACCAGTTTGTTTGGCTTGGCATTTTGGGGCGGTAATGTCGAACGAAATGGATACGGGGGCCGCAACGGCATCATGCCCGAATCCGTGAACCAAGCGCTGAAGGCTTCGACGAGCGCTGGCATCGTGTTGGGAATGATCACTTTTGGGCGACTTGCCGAGTAATTTACCCCTATCCGATTTTCGCTCGCCCCTTTTTTGCGACTTTTAGGAATCCGTTCGGGCCAGGCTAATCGAGTGCGTCACCCACAGTGCTTTTGGACGCCGGCGGATGTACGGCATCGAGCTGGTGATTGTCATTTGCGGCACGTTCTGCTGCGCCCTGGCCGCTCCAAGCCCGACCATCAGCGCCGTTGGCCTCCTTGCATTTTGGCGCATTTTCATTGTACGCCCCCCACATAGACGCATATCGGGCACAAGACACTGACGACTTTAGGGTGTCGGGATCGGCGGCGACTACCCCCTTTCTTCGGTCATCACTTCAGAGTAGGGCCACGCCAGCCGACAATCCCAATTGCTTGAGTGCCGAATCGACTGACGTTTGCCAGATTTACTCCGACGAGATGGCGCGGTGGCCTGATGGCGGCCGTCTTTGCCATGCAGGGTTTTGGCCAGCTGTTTGCGTCCATTGTCTCGCTTATCATGATTGTCGCCTTCAAGAAGGCCTATATCAACATCGCCGACGAAGCCGCCTGTGGGGAGCAGTGTCGCGCCGCCGCCGACCGCTCGTGGCGCATCATCGTCGGCGTTGGCGCCATCCCAGCATGCTTCGCCCTCTGGTATCGCATCACTATACCCGAGACCCCCCGATATACCTTCGACATTGCTCACGACGTCGAAAAGGCCGATGCCGATATCAAGGCTTACGTCTCCAAGAACCCGAGATCGGGTCAGCACGACAAGAAGAGGAGGAGCAGAGTCTATCTTGAGCGAAATCTCGAAATTCCGCGCGCCTCCTGGTCCGATCTGGCCAACTACCTCGAGGATTGGAGGAATCTCAGGGTGCTACTAGGCACAACTCTGTCTTGGTTCTTCATGGTAAACATCATTCATCCTGAAGTCATCCATTCATTCATACACACTTTCATTCGTCGCACAATCACGTCGACCGTGGCTGGTTCAATTCTCTAATTCCGCTCCGTTTTCTCAACAGGACCTTGCCTACTATGGCCTGGGTATGAACTACCCCATGGTGCTTCACGCTATCGGGTACGGCCACGGCGAGACGCTCTATCACAAGTTATACAACCAGGCGATCGGCATCATTATCCTTACCTGCGCGGGGGCTCTCCCTGGCTACTGGGTTGCCGTCTTAACCATCGACACAATCGGCCGGAAGCCCCTCCAGCTCATCGGTTTCTCCCTGCTCACCATCTTGTTCTGCATCCTGGGCTTCAAGTTCCACGATCTCTCGCAGACGACCCTGCTCGTCCTCTTTGCCGTGGCACAATTCCTGTTTAACGCCGGCCCAAACACGACGACCATCATCGTTCCCGGAGAATGCTTCCCGACGCGGTATCGATCGACGGGTCACGGGCTGTGCGCGGCGATGGGCAAGATCGGGGCCATCACGGGCCAGGCCATCAGCATCGCCTTCCTCGGCAAGCAGTCCTCGCCGGACTGCAAGACGGAGAGTTGCTCACCGCGTCTCAACGACCTCCTGAAATTGTTCGCCCTTTTCATGCTGCTCGGCACGTTGTCGTCGTTCCTCATTCCCGAGACAAAGGGGCTCACGTTGGAGGAGATCTCCGGAGAGTCGCGCACGAGCTACAACGCCGGGTGCAATGGCAGCATTCTGGAGGCACCGGAGGCGCAGCCCTGGAATCCGTTCAGCGGCGGAAGGCCAGCCGGGTTCTCGTATTCACGCAATCGGGGCATTCGGCGGAGCAACAACCGCAGATCGGCTCACGTGGAGATTGTCGACTACCCGCAAATGACGGAGTCGTCTTCGTCGGCGGAAAAGCGACGCTTCTGGAGAAAAAGGCCTCGGAAGGTCAACAGCAGCGGCACCGACGAGTTTGCGCTGAGCAACCGGAGCCAGGTGACGACGATTCAGGACAATGCAAATTCGGACGAGATTGGCCTCTCGGGGGGCAGGGCGGCCTCCGGCTCGCAGCTCCAGTACCAGCAGCAGCAGGAGCCGCCGGCTTGGGGGGCGGGATGGGGCCGGATCGACCGGGGCCACGTAGCATTGAACGAGTCCCTGCAGCTGCAGGATGTGGGAGCGCTCCTCAAGGAGACATGAGATGGAAAAAAAAGGATCTCTGCGGGAAATGACGCTTGGATACATACACTTGGATGAGGGCGCACTGCATGATTTCGGCGTTGCTGTCATTTTTTTGGCTTGTTTTCTTTTTCCGGGGATATACGATGGGGGATGAAACGGGCGTTCAGGGGCTGTGTTGGATTTCGAAAGGGGCGGGAGGCTCTGCGTAAGCGAGCCGGCGACATCTACTACCACAACTAGACACGGGACGATACCATTTGGGAGGACTCGGGGGGATATGAGAAGGAAGAGCATGTGACGAGAGCGATGTGACGAAGACGTGTGACGAAGGCATCCATAGCGAGCGGCATAGCAGCAGCATAGCGAAAGCAAGCGGGTGTACTCCGTGTTGATCGACGGCATCTCGAGGGCTCGGCCGGGGAGGTCAAGGGATAGACGGGAGAGTGGATCAAGCGAGCGATTGCGTCTGGCCATTCTGACTTCCCCCCGCTGCCAGTCAGGCAGGCAATCGAAGAGGCTCTCGGGTTCAGGATGTCCCTGCGAGAGACGATGAATCGCATCGTGACCTTCAAGTTGGGAACATTCCAGAGCTTGAAGTTGGAAGTGGTAGTAGAATCCCCGAATGCCTCTCGCTCTTCTCAGAACTCTGCTCCTCTATATTCTAGGCTTCACGACCTTGTGGCCTTGGGAAATCGGTCAGCCTCGTTCATTCACCCGCGCTGTCGGCTACGGGCAGCCAATCGACCCTGAATCCCGCAGGGGCATTCAAAGCAAAAGCATCGTCATTCACCCACTTGATCGATTCGTCCATACCTGATGGTGCGTATGCCTGTGGCTACCCGTTCTTCTGGTCTTGGTGCTCCTGGGGTCGCGGCTGATTGAGCCGTTGAGTCTGCCTGGTGCTGCGGCTCTGCTGTTTCAGGACGCTGTGCATGGGCGGCTTTTGATGATTCTTGCTATGGATTGACTGACGGTAAGTGTAGGTACTACTACTGCGATTGAGGGGCAGTGGAGTGTTGCTCTGGAACGAGGCACTGCGTGGGTAAGGCTTTGTGATGGCCTCTTTGAGGAAGGCTTTTCGTGGGATGACGTCTCTGGGATGACGTCTCTGGGATGACGTCTCTGGGATGACGTCTCTGGGATGACCTCTCTGGGATGACCTCTCTGGGATGACCTCTCTGGGATGACCTCTCTGCGGCATGGCTTTACCCGAGGGATCACTTCCTCTCGAATGACTTCTCTCCGAGGTATACTCCTGGAGCATGGTCTGCTTGGGAGTTTCAAGTGAATGGACCGACTCACAAAAGGCCAAATACTTGGAGGCTGTGTCGGCAGGTCGCATCATGGGCCCCCTCGGGGAGCAGACTGGGGAGCCAGCAGAGGTGGGCGGCCTACCTGGGGCGGATTGAAGGCATTGGAGGCCTTTTGGCACAAGTGACTCGCGCCATCAGAATCCCCCTCGACATGGGGGGGGGGCGATCTGAGGCACTCGAATCTCGTTGACACCACTAGAGGTGAGTCACTCCACCTGGAGTGAAGGCGAACGACAACACGTGGAGAAGAGGCGATCGACAACACGTGGAGTGGAGGCGAGTTGATGGGGTCTATAAAGGACAACCGGCATCCTCTCCCTCTCTCGAAGACCTAATTTCCACAACTCGACACAACAGGCTCCCTCTCTTGTTGGGAACCAACGAGGATCTTCAGCAATCACCTCACAAACTCGGTTCTGCTCTTCTCAATCACGATGACGGCCGCTCAGACCGGCCAGGGGCTTGGCAGTCGAGCCTTGCTTGACAAAATCGACAAACTGAGAGAGCTGGGAATCTCTCATCTCGTCCCACTGCCTCAGGTGAGTGCCACCTGGGCCTCCCCTCCTCTGTCGGGATCTGACGATGTATCAGATGGTCGTCGTTGGCGATCAGAGCGCCGGAAAGTCGAGTGTCCTGGAGTCTCTGACTGGCTTCCATTTCCCACGTTCGGTCAGCCTCTGCACGAGACACGCCACCGAAATCATCTGTCGTCGCGAGCAGGCCGAGAGCGTCGTCGTATCCATCATCCCCCACGAGGCCAGCCCGGAGCGAGCAAGGCTTGCCAAAGACTTTCGGCGAGTGACCTCTCGCATCGGCGGAGACGAGTTTGGGCAGATCTTCGAAGATGTGAGGCACCCGCATTCCCTGTGCCGTGATGGAGGCATGACGGGCGACTAACCCAGTCCAGGCCGCCAGAATCATGGGCATCAAGTCAGACGTCGATGATGTCTCCGGCGGCAGTGCTTTCAGCCAGGACGTTCTTCGCGTTGAAATCAGCGGTCCGACGGCGGACCATCTCACCATCATCGATGTGCCCGGCATGTTCGAGACGGTCACTCCCGGGCTCACGACCGAGAGCGACATCGATCTGGTCAAGGACATGGTCAGGCAATACATCACCGAGACGCGCACCATCATCCTCGCCGTCGTCCCGTGTACTGGAGACATTGCGAACCAAAAGATCTTGCGATTCGCCGTCGAGGTCGATCCCGAAGGCAAACGCACCCTCGGCGTCCTCACCAAGCCGGACCTGGCCGTCGAGAACGCCACAAAGGCCGTCATCTGCGACCTCGTCAACGGCAAACGCCGAGATCTCCATCTCGGCTACTGTGTCGTGAAGAACCGCGGCGCCGACGACACCTCGTCCGACATGGACCGCCGCGATCAGCAGGAACAGGCCCTGTTTCGACAGGAGCCGTGGAACAGGCTTCCCATCGACCGACTGGGCATTCCGGCCCTGCGCCTGCGCATCCAGCAGCTCCTGATGGACCGCACCAAGAGCGAGTTCCCCGCCGTCCGCAACGAGATCGCCGCGAGCCTGAAGAAGAGCCAAGAGCTTCTCGACGACATGGGCGCGCCGCGAAGCTCGACCGACCAGCAACGGGCCTACATCGGCAAGATGGCGTCCGAGTTCACCAAGCTCAAGAACTATGGCCTCGACGCCTACTACACTCGGCACGAGCTCTTCGACGACTTCGAAATGCGGCTCATCACCAAGATTCGAACCATCAACGAGGCATACTCCGATGTCATCCACCGCAAAGGTCATACGCGACAGTTTGACCAGACGTCGCCGGCTGTGGCAGAGAGGGAGAATGCCAAGATGGATCGCGAGGGAGCTCGAAGGCCGTCCCATGATGGACTTCACAGGAGCGTGTCCGGGCCGGCCTGCCTGTACGATGATTTGATCGGCTTCGCCATTCCCACGGACAGGGATTACGAGGTGGATCGAGTCGTCGGAGAGCCATACGTCTGCCCCAAGCCCCTGCCAGAGAAGATGCTGCAACATATCCAGGAGGAGTACCTTGGCTCGAGGGGATATGAGCTCGGCACAGTGAGTGGAAAGGGCATTCTCCATGGATGACTTGGAAGGCGAAATGCAAGCTAACAGGACGACAGTTCAGCAGTGAGCTTCTCCCCTGCACTTTCAAGGAGCAGGCCAAGAAGTGGAAATACGTGACCCGAGCGCACGTCGCCAACGCGATCCTCATCGTCCACCACTTTATTCACTCGCTCGTGGAGCACTGCTGTCCCGATATCTCCATCCGCCAAGAGCTTTGGGCTTTCCTGCTCGAGGGACTCCAGGAAGGCTACCAGCGGGCGATCAAGCACATGGAGTTCCTGATCTCTGTCGAGTTTGAGGGCAAGTCGATCACGTACGACCCTTGCTTTGAGAAGCTGCTCAACGACATTCACAAGGCGTCGCTGGATGCGGCAAGGCAATCTGCCGTGAACACCATCGAAAACCACGAATATTGCGATGGGTCGATTGACGCGAGCCATCTTCAAGGCGTCCTCAAGAAGCTCTCCCTCGCGGAGGAGGACCCGGTGGCGGTGATCCAGCGCAAGATCCACGACGTGCTGTACACGTACTACGACATTGCGCGGAGCCGCTTCGTGGACGTAGTCTGCCAGCAGGCCATTGACCACTTCCTGCTGCATGCGCCCGACGGCCCGTTGGCCGTGCTGTCCGACCGCGTGGTGTTGGGGATGACGCCCGATCAGCTGGAGGCGATTGCGGGAGAGGACATGGGCAGCAGGGGCAAGAGGGAGCGTCTGGGCCAGGAGATCGCCATGTTGGAGAAGGCACTCAAGGTTCTGAGGGGTTGAGGGGCTGCCATGAAAGGGGTCTGGCGCGATGGGGAGAATGCCATGGTGGAGAAGGAGCTGAGTGTGGTCCGGGATGGAGTTGAAGGAGGAATGGGAGGATGAAGGTGTGGTGGCAGGTTGATGCTAGAGAGCAGAGCCGCGAGGGAGGATGTTGTTCCGCACTGGTTGATTCTTAGGGAGATTGAATACGAACCCCTGCGGATGCGAAGTTCTGACTGACGAAGATGGGAAGAATCCTTCGAGGGTAGAATTCGACGGGAGGAAGGGTCATCGTAGGGAATGGATTATGGGAGGGACTTTGCACTGCGATCTTGGTGTGCGCTTCATCTTGACGTGGTGGGTTGATGCGTGATTTCGAGTGTTGCTTGTGCTGGTCTTGGTATGGTTCTTGACTTGGTCCGAGTCTTTTGGTGTATGTGCGTTGCCGCTACTGCCAATGATTCTCTTGAAGGGAAGGTTGTTGTTCGCGGGATTGTTGATTGTGGGCTGGATGCGTTTGACCTGGTTGAATCCTGTGTTTGGCCTGGCTGAATCCTGGGTTTGACATTGTAGTTGTGTTCTGTGTCTTGATCTTGTGGTAAGATCCTGTGTCTTGTCCTAGTGGTCGAATGCTGTGTTTGGCCTTCTGGTTGAATCCTGTGTTTCACCTTGTGGTAGGTAGATGGAGCCATTGCTGCCTGGTGATCTGCTCGGGGGATCTTGCCAGTCTGTCTGCTCGTTGATCCGGGGCTTGGATAGGTCTGGTTTCGTTGACGATTCTGAGGTTGACCTAGGGAAGGGGAGGGGGGAGGGGGGTTTGTTTGTTGTTGATCCTGTTCTTTTATTGTTAGGGTTCCCCTTCCGCTGTTACGGTGACCTACGTTGTCACCTTTGTTGTTTGGTCTTTCAATGCCTTATTGTTGTCGCACTTGTTGATGCTCTTGATGCTCTTGATGCTCTTGATGCTCTTGATGCTCTTGATGCTCTTGATGCTCTTGATGCTCTTGATGCTCTTGATGCTCTTGATGCTCTTGATGCTCTTGATGCTCTGGATGCTCTTGATGCTCTGGATGCTCTTTACCCCCTTAGAAATCCCCCTCCCTCCCGCCAATCCGGCAGTAAGATCGCCTCGACCCTCGTTCATCACCGTCTGTCTACGAACCCCCCAATCTCAATCCCAGCAATCCTCCCCAGGCCATCACCACATCCCGTCAGGCTCGCCGTCTACCCTGATGATGGTATTGGAACCAAGACAAAGTCCAGTGACGGTAAGGTGCCTGCTCGGAGACGAGGTTCACCGGCCTGCCCTTGTCTATGTATCCCATAGTTTCCGCCAACCCTGTCGATCCTCTTGATCTGTCAATCCTGTCGATTCTTTGATCTGTCCAACTTAGTGCTATTTCCAATCTTGCTGCTCACCCCGCCGTCTATGTACATACACACAGTCCGCACAAATATCACAAACAGCCCTGGAGCTGAACACGACTCCCCCCAGCCCGAGCCTGGGCATGACCCAGTTTCATCCCCATCGACTACTACTACCTACCTGTCCTAATCGACCCCCCTCGTAAGCTTCCCCCCACTCCCAACCAAATCCCGTATTTACTTGCCCCTCTTGGCTCGGCAATCCGGTCCTAGAATCACTCCCAGTATGAACTCAGCCTCAACTTAAGCATGCTTGTCCTGATCAGGCTCAAAATTCAACCCAACCCCATTCCCCACCTTTCCATTTCCCCTTTCTATTTCCCCTTTCCCCTTTCCCCTCCATCGTATCCGTCATTCTCAACTCACTCACTGCCATCGTATGCAGCTCCTGATTAACTTATTATGAAACCTCCCCGCCAACCTCCCAATCAACCACCCGTCAGTCAGTCCCCCCTTTAACCCCGGGATTCCCATGATAACATTCCCTCCCAGTCGACCTCCTCCTCAAAGCCCCCACCAAACACCCCTCATCTCGTTCCATCCTCCTCATTCCCGTCCGCTGCATCCTACTCCCGCCTCCCCCTTGTCCGCCGTCCTCCCTCCCTTTGTTTCTCCCAGTCCACCTCCCCCTTTACTCCCATCGTCCCCGCCTTCAATCCTTGATCCAAAAACGGACCCCTCCAGCCACCATTCCCCAACCGCCCCCCTCGGACGCGCCCAGCCCAAATCGAGCCCAGAGCAGCCATCTTTCAAGAGAAATCCTTGACCCTGTCCCTCTCCTCAGCCCTGTACCTCCATCACTCCTTTGGCCCACATGGTCCCATCTTTTCATCCAAAATCCCCCAAGATCTCCGCCCTCGTCAGTACTCTCACCATCAATCTCACACGCCTACTACTAATCGCCTTCGAACCGCCTTACAACTCCTCCTCCCCTCTTCCCTCGACCTCCTTTGTATCTCACGCAGCAAAGGTCCTTGCAGTAACGCTGCTCTGTCAATGACAGCCTTCTGATTCCATGCAAACCAGCTCAGAGTGTCCCGTACAGCCCCCACGACCCAATCCAAGCAAGCCCAGATTACAGACTCCTCACTCGACAAGCTTCAAACAGTCCCTCATTCATTCTCCTCCATGTTCTGCATGCAATCCTCAGCCCCCAGCGCAATCGACCTGGCGGACCTCCCAGCCCAGCCTTCTCCTGACCCCGAACTTATCTGCCCGTTCCTGTCTACTCATTCCTGTCTACTCATTCTCAGAAGCTCCTATCCACTGATCCTCACCCATCCGTTCTCGTTCATACAGTCAAACCTCCGACTCTCATTCTGATCTACCCATTCTGATCAAGCTCCCTATCAACTTCCTGACCAACTGTCTGTTCAAGCTCCTGACCACCCATATGATCAAGCTACTGCTCACCTCCCAATCCTCCCAACTGATCGACCTCCTAGTCACCTCACCCCTCCTCATCACCCTCCAATCGACCTACTCATCACATCCTAATCAGTGGTCCTGATCACCTCTTGAATAAGCTCATCAACTTCACAACCTCCAAGTCCACCTCCCGATCACACTGATCAACCTCTTATCAAACAGATCATTCGTACATGGTCATTTCTCATAAAACCTCAAACAAATGAAGCGCCGCCGGGCTCGAATGCGATCTCAAGCATCCTGAAGCAATCTCACGCTTGCCAAACTCAGTCTCGATCAAGCAAGAGAATGTCCTCCATGTCTCCCGCAGTCGCCCTTGCCCCTTGCGTAACAATGAAACAAATCAACAAAAGTCCTCCAGCATCCACTCCCCTATAAATCATCCCACCACATGTCCTCCGCCTCGTCCGTCATGTCCACCTCGACCGTCGTGCCCAGAGCCTCCTGGCCCTGCCGTATCATGTCCTGCAGCTGCCGATTAAAGGCCGACATGCGCACGTCCGCCTCGCGCTCCTCCCGCTCCCATTGCGTGGCGAGCTGCCGCGCCTCCTCGTCTAGGCGGGAGCTCTCGCCCCCGCGCGCCCCGCCGCGATCCAGCCTGCTCGACGCCAGCGACGCCGCGCTGTTGGTGCGGCGCCGGCTGTTGCTCGCGTGCGGGGAGGAGGTAGAAGAGGAGGAGGAGTGACCGTGGCCCACGGTCGGCGGGAGGGCCGTGTGTCGCCGACGCCGCGAGTTGGCGTGGTGCGGCGCCTCGAGGCTGCTGAGGCCGGCGGCCGTGGTCGCCATCGATAGCGGCACGGTGGAGGCCGGGAGGATAGAGGCGCTTGCACTGCGGGGAGGTGTCGCGAGTGGGTTGGCTCGGACGGGGATCTTGGATGGTGTCGGGGCGGGCTGACCGGCAAAGGAGGCGAATGAGGCGGCGGACGCGGGGCGAGGGAGGCGGCTCGACCCTGTTGAGGAGAGGCGGTGGCCGGGAGTGTGGGCTGTGGGACGGCGAGGGGTCGTCGTCGGCAGCGGCAGGACAGGGTTCGAGGGACGCGAAATGGGCGTGGAGAAGCGGCCGCCTGCGAAGCTCGGGGCCTGCTGGCCGCACATCTGGGAGGGGTGGCGCTGAGGGGTCGACAGCTTGCCGGGAGTCCTCCTCTCGAAGGTCTCGCTCGGCTCGCGGATCATGACCCAGTTTCTTCCCAGCTCTGGCACGAAGTCTGTTTGTCTCCGCTTGGCCGCCCGTCCGGGAGAAGAGTATCGGACGTCAAACTCGGGCGTCTCGGGGATGTCTTGGAAGAGGCGTCCCGTCCGGAACGAGGACGTTTGTCGCCGGCCATCGTCGTAGTAGGGATTCTCGTCGTGCCACTGATGCCCCTGGAAGCTGAAGACGTCCTCGGCCGGCGGCGTCGGCAGCGCGGGCTTGACCTCGGCGAGGCCGCCCTCGGGCGTCATCTGGAAGCTCACGCCGCCGCCAGCGGAGAACCCCTTGAACGATCCGATCTTGCAGAACTCCCAGAAGCGGCCGACGACGCCGCCGATGGTGGACATGGCGATGGACCCCCAGCCGGCGGACGGCTGGGGCTTGGGGGACAGCTGGTAGAGCTGCGCGGGCGGAGGTGTGGCGCCCTCCATCTGGTCCCTGGAACGCTTGGAGCCGAGGGCGGTGCGGTAGTCGGAGTCGGAGAACATGCTCTCGCCCATGAACATGCTGTGGTCGTCGGCCGTCACCGGGTTGCCGAGCTGGCCAGCCAGCGCGTACGGGCGATGCTGCGGCCTTGCCGGGCGGCCGAAGAGGGCGTCGCCGTCCATGTAGGCGTCTCCGCAGTATCCGTCCTGAAACGGGAGGACGTCACCGCGGGACCAGCGACGGCGGGAGCTGTGGCGTTGGGTGAAGACGGGAGCCCCGAGGTAGTCGGCGTTGGGGCTTGGCGAGACGGGAGGGCGGAAGAGGCCGGGATGGACGCCCTCCGAGTTGAAGGCTCCGGGCATGTGGATGCTCGACGGGAACGGCATGTCCTGGGCGGTGTCGTTTCCTGGGCCTCCTCCTCCTTGCTCTCGTCTCTTCTCTCGTTTCTTTGTCCTTCAACAGATCGGCAGAAGATGAGATCGATGTTGGGGTCTTCGGGGTCCTGCTGAGAGGTGTGACGGGGTCGGGTTCGGTTGCAGCTGAGGAATGCTTGATGACGAATGCCACCCCGATGCAGGAGGATCCTTTGTCTTGGCTCGATTCTTGGGCAAAGCCCGAGCCAGGAGGCCCTTCCACGAGAATAGGTCAATCGGGGAAAAAAAAACGGGAGCCGGCCGAATTGGCGATACGACTGTCGTGGTGAATTGATGCAGCAGAAGCTTTTGATCTCCGTAGGTCTCGCAGTCTCCCGGAAGCTCTCCGTAATGTGCCGGTCCAAGGCACAGCGCCAAAGTGCGCGCTCGATTGCCGTTGTCGATCCAAATACTTGGCAGCCCTGCCTCGCCGCGTGACCCGACCGGCCGATCGAAGGAAGAAGCGGTGCCCAGCTCGTTATCGTCAGCGATACTCCGTCGAGTTATCGTGTATGTATCGACAAGTCGTCGCTCGCTCGCCGTCTCCAATCGCTGGACGACTACGGAGTACTCTGTGTGGATTTCAGCACTCGCAAAATGATGCCGAGAACAAAGCCTGTCTGTGTGGGCACTGAAAGTCAATACAACCACAGGCAGCTAGCAAAGGGCGGCGCCAGTTGTCAGGCCAATATTCGTCACTCCTGATCCGTTGTCTCCAGTCTCCAGTCTCCAGTCTGCAGTATCCAGTCTTCAGTCTGCAGTCTGCAGTCTGCAGTCTGCAAGTCGAAGTCGTAAGCCGTTCAGCAGACCCAGCAAAGCCCACTTTGGCAGCACTTTGACGGGCGCTGTGGGGGGAGAGCGAGAGACACGGAGAGAGTAGAGAGACCGGGAGCAGAAATGACGAGCAGGGGGCACAGACGGTCGGATGCAGGTTGGCCGTGGTGGAGATTGATGATGATGATGGGAATAGATGGGCAAAATCAGGAAAAGAGAGACACCGCTGCAAATGATGAATGAAGGAGGGAAAAAAAGAAAAAGAAAAAGTGAAGGGGGGGGGGGGGGGGGGG
>NIGD01000012.1:557263-582039 GCA_003055185.1 Escovopsis sp. TC
CAGGGCATGAAGGGCAGGCACGGGTCGAATGGGAATCTCGCTGCTAAGGCAGAGAATAAACGAGTGCCTGGAAAGAGGTAAATTAAGTGCTGTAAAGAGGGAAGGGTTCCTATCTCCTAAGAGAGCCTAGTAGGCGAGCTATCTGCTTCCTCCTTTATCGGGATAACCTTTCTTTAGCCTGGTTCTAGCCTTAATACCTCCCTTACTAACAAGAAGCTGCCTATAGCTTTAAACCTATACATTCTTCCTTAAGATCCTCTAAATTAACGCTCTTTTCTTATAACTAAGGCATAACTTTATTGTTATAGGTTTCCTTTGTAGGAAGGGAAGTTAAGCCTTTAAAGGCATCGTAGCTTCTAAGCAAGAAAAAAGAAATAAAACTTATTTATTAGTATACTACTACCCTTTGCTTTTCCTATTGTTATTCTACGAACTAAGCTTTTTCTTATTTCTTCTTTCCTTTATAAGCTTATAATAGCTACCTCTATAGCAATTGCTCCTCTATCCTTATACTAACTAGATACTTTATCTTCTATATAAAATACTTTAAAGTATCCTTATAGATTACTATATCCTTAGCCCCTTTTAATAGGAAACTATTAAAGTTCTTTAGTATAAATAATACCTTCTTAATCTTTTTCCTTACCTAAAAAGGACCTTTCTACCTTGCCTTTAGCTTTATAAGCTTTCCTTCTTATACTACTATTATAAGATCTTCCTTACTAAACCTTTTCTCTATTCTTTAAAGGTACCTATCTCTCCTTGCTATAAACATAGCTTAATTCTAGCCCTTTACTACCTAATATACTGCCTTTACTCTCCTTATGTACATTGTTACTAAGTTTACGTACTCTTTGCTATCTAGCTAATTCTTTAGATTATATACTTAACAAGTAGCTATACTACTTTACCCTATAAAAAGAAACTAAAAGGTAAACTTATTATATGTCTTAAAAAGAATCTTATATAGTATATAGCTTAGTGCTTATAAGTAGCAGTTATTAATAATACGCGTAATCTTATTAACTAATATATCTTACTTTAAGAGGTTCTTAATTATCTTATTTATTATGCTTTAAAAGATCTTATTTATAATTTTAACCTTGCTAGCGCTTTTATAAAAAGCTAATAGGGCGTATACTAAGGCAATGTCTTTTCCGTTAATAAAAGCCCTTATTTTCTTAGATATAAAGAAAGAGCTAGCGTTAGTGTATATTAACATAGAAGGTATTAGTAGCTACTTTAGCTAAGATTTTAGCTTTTTAATTGTTTCTAATATATATATTGTTTAGTATGCTATTGCCTATGTATATCTTAAGAAGTAGTTTACTAAGACTAAGACGTGCTTTAAGCTTTTCTTTAATTTAAGGAAAGGGCTAATATAGTTTATTTTAATAAGTAAGAGTAGTTTATTAACTACTACTAGTTAATTAAAGGTATATAGCGTATTAAGGGCGTATTTAAGACATTTCTAGCACTTAAAGATATAAGCAATAACGTCTCTTGCTAAGTTTAGCTACTATACTTCTTTAAGTAGCTTTCTCTTTATTATATTAGCTTTAAAGTATCCTACGTCGTTGTATACTACGTAGAAGGCTTACGCTACTTTACCTATTTAGATATATCTTAGCTATTTATTATATAAGTATAGCTTTTATAATATACTATTTCTTTAAGCAAATCTTTTTATTACTAACTTTACCTATTGTTTTTTATGCTTATCTTACTTAGCGCTATCTTTAGTTATAGCTATAAGGAATTAAATAGTAAAGCTATACTATAAGTTATTATACTACTTATCTCTTAGCAGTATCTATAGTAAAGCTAGCTACGCCTTAATCTTATATCCTATGCTATTATTACCTTTACTGTTTACTATACCTAAGAAAAGCTCTTTTTCTTTTTACTGCTATATAGCTTATAAAAGGCATACCTCTGTATTAGTTAAGGATATAGCTTTATTATAGTCTAGTTTTTTAAGCAGTTATTTATAGCTGCTTATACTATCTTTTTATATCTATAAGCCTTTTCTTATTATTTTACTAAAATCTAGTATTTCTTTGTTTAATTAGTAGTCTTAGGAAGGAAAGATAGTATAAGATAGATAATTAGCTGCCTTGTTTTTCTCCCTTTTTATATAGTAAATCTTAATATTAAGTAGTTAAAGCTTATACGCTTATCTTATATAGATACCTTTGTAATTTAAGGAGTTAAGGAACTAAGTTAGTAAGCAGTAATTAGTATATATAATAGAAAGGGTTAACGATAAGAAATAAAGCATATAGTTATATTAGTAATAAAACTTTACAATAGCTAAGAGCTCTTTCTTATAGGTACTATAGTTTTACTATGTCTTAGTAAATAAAAAAGAGTTAAATTATATTAGAAAAGAGGTTTTATTATAAACTTAAAAGATAACATAGCTTGCTCTATATCTAGATGCATTAGAGTAAAGTATATAAAGAAGGTTTCTACTATACTTGTTTATTTCTACTGCTATATATACTAACTCTTTTAAGGTTATAAACAAAGCTGCTTCTAATAAGCCTTATAACTAGTTAATATAGCCTATTAATTAATACAAAGGCCTTACTAACTTAGAATAGTTTTTAATTTATTTATAATAAACTTTAATAAGGCCTAAGAATTGTCTTACTTTAGTTTATAAGCGTAGAATTAAAAAGTTTTTAATTTTAGCTGTCTTATCTAGTTTTATAGTAATATAACCCTTTGTTTTATAGATCTACCCTATAGCAAGGATTTCTTTAACAAAAAAGAAGACCTTCTTAAGGTTAAGGTAGAGTAGTACTTATAAGAGTTAAGGGAGTAAATAGTTTTATAAAAAGGTTTATATTTTATTAATGCTTACTACTTAGATAAAAATATCGTTAATATAGCTAGTTATAAGGGTAAAGCTATATTCTATTATTAAGTAGAGGGAAGGTTCTAGGAAGGGGGCTAAGATTACGCTAAAAACTATCTTTACTAGCTTAAAGAAAGAAAAGGTAGCTATTTTAGTCCTTTAGGGTATTCTAGTAGCTTAAAGTTAAGGGAAGTCTAAGATAAAAAAAGCAAAAATATAGCAAAGTATCTTCTTAATAAGGATTGCTTAGTAGCTATGCTTTAGGTCTAACTTGCTATAGTACTTAACGCGTAAATTAGAGAGCTAGTTATAAATATTAGCTAAAAGTAAGATATTAAAGGGTAAGATAATCTTATTAACGTATAAGTAGTTTACTGTAAGTCTCTGCTTAGCCTATAAGTCTTTTAAATTAGCTTTAAGGACTAGGACAAAAGAAGCATTCTATTTAAAGAAGTTACTATTAACTAGGCGTATAAGCTTAAACATTCTGCTTTTAACCTTTTATTATACTAGCTTATTTAGCTAGTAAGCTTATAGAAAGGACTACTTAAGTTTTATAAGGGTACTTTATAGCTTTACTTTAGGTTTTAAGTTAAGGTAATATATAAAGAGGTCCGTTAGTAAGATGTCTATAATAAAGGTGCCTTTTAGGTTGCAGTAGGTATAAAAGGTCTTTATAACGTCTTCTATAAAGCTCTTTTTTATTAAGTTTCTTATATTAATCTTATAGGCTTAGAACTAGTTATAGACGTCTTCTAGTAATGTTAAGTAGTTAATTAAGTAGTAAAAGACTTTTTGTTTAGTTAAGAAAGGGATAATATACTTATTTTCTTCTGCTACTAAGCTTAGCTAATTCTCTACGTTAATTTTAAGCATATTACGCGTTGCTAGCTAATTTTCGTTAATCCTAAAGCTAACGTTGTTAGATTTCTTTTCTATTAAGAAGTTATTTACTATTAGTCTATCTATAGTAGCTTACTATATCTTAGCAAACCTAGTAACCCTTAGCGCTCTACTATATAGCTAGTCTATCTCTTATATAAAGCAGTGCTAATTAATTATATTAATTTCTAAGGCTATATTATACTATGCTATAAATAGTTTTATAATATGTTTAGGTTAAGGCTATAAGCTTAGTTTCTTAACTTAGTAATATCTTATTTAAGGCTAAAGTCTTTATCTAAGTAGTCCTCTTTATTATATCCTATGTCTATATATAAGTTAAAGCTTAAATACAAAGGGTTTATATTAAATGTTTTAATCTTATTTATAGTTTACTAAAGGTTAGCGATCTTGTTCTTAGTAAGTAATAGTAGAAGGCGTTGTTTATATAAGAGTATTATTTTAAAGCTAATAATTAATTAGCGTACCTCTCTTAGCTCTATTTAACTAAATTCTAGTACTTTTAAAGCAACGTTTATTACTATACTAACTAAGTATAGCTAAGGTAAGCCTAGGAGTATAATAATACCTTTTTCTTAAAAAGAAAGTAAGTTAACTATAAACTATAACTTTTTCTTAACGTTTTTATAAATAACTATTAATACTATAAAATAAGTTACTAAGGTCTATTAGCTATCTACGTTTATTATTATAAGCTTACTAAAGCTAATATTAAAGAGTAGCTTTATTAAGATACAATTGTTATAAACAAATCGTTAAAAAATAAAGTTAGCCTTAGCTCTTTAATTAGCTTAGATATGTTTAGAGTCTATGTTAATACGTCTTATACTTATCTTACTAATTACGTTAATTAAAATTAGAATTCTAAATAACTTTAAGTTAAGTTAGCAATTACTAATAAGTAATATATTATAAGTAGCGCTAAACAAATTATTATTTCTAGTTATACTAAACGATAAAGCTTTTACTAAAGCCTTAGTGTTAAGCTTAGTCTTAAAGATATAAGATAAGAAGCAATAGAAATTCTTAGTAGCCTTAAGGCTAAGTTACTAAAAGGTAGGTAAGTTAACAGTAACTTTAACGCTCTTAGCTAGCTCTAAGAAGTTAATAAGAAAGAGACCTTCTTAGGCGTAGATAAGGGCAAGGCCTTTTGTGTAAGTAACCTTAAGGGGTATATCTAGCTTAGCTAGCTTAGATATAAGCTTTTCCTTAGGTCTATAGACTAAGGACGTAAAATCTAAGGGGGAAGGGCTAGCGGTTAAGGCTTCTTTCTTATTTGCTTTCTTTTTTTTAAATGCTTTCTTAGTAAATAAAGCTAGTGCTTTAATAAATTTTTAGACTTTTTCTTATAAAGCTATTAAAACTTTAAGGCTAATAGTAGTAAGTTGCTTTAAGGTATCTTTGTTATTTAGATTAAGGAAGTAAAGTATACTATTGTTATCTTTAAAAAGCTATTAAGCTTTAGAAACTATAGTCTTAAAGGACTAAGTAGCTACGTTAATTTCTAATGTTACGTTAAAAGCAGATAGTAATGTAAAAGAGTTATTTTACTTTGTCTTAAAGGGGTTAATATTATCCTTATAGCTTAAAGAAATAGTATTAGCTAAGATAAAAAAAGAAAATGTTACCTTAGATAGACTTAGCAACGTAGAAGCAAGCTTAGATAAGAAAGGCACTAGCTGCTTATGTTCTTAGAGGATGCCCTAATAGTAGACTTAAGCAAGGTTTATATTAACTATGCCTATAAGGGGTACTTTATTATCTTTTACTAAAGGGTTATATAATATCTTTAGAATAGCTAACTCTTAGGGCTAAAGCTATCTATTTCTTAAGATTTTATATAAAAAGGTATAGTATTTTACTATACTATATTTAAAGTAAATAAAGCTATATAATAGTATAAGGGACAAGCTATTAACATAAGCATTCTTAGAGTTAGTTCTTAGCTTAAGCTAAGGTAAGGCAAGGTTCTATAAGTTCTAGTTACAGTTAGTAGTTATATTACTATTAGTATAAAGCTAAGAATTAAAGCTATTATTATAAAGGTTATAGCTATTATTATTAAAGAAAGGTTAAAAGTATAAATTCTTTATCTTTTAAGTATTAAAGTTAGTGTTATAAATATTATTATAAGCGTCTTTTAAAGACTATTGCTGCTATATTAACTGCTAAAAGGACTAAGCTGTTTACTATTAAGGTTATTAAGTAGTAGGTATCTATACTATAACTTACGTATAATCTAAAGGCAAGGAAATTAACGCTAGTTTATAGGTAGCTGTAGGCTACTGCGTAAGCAGGTTCTATACTATTGCTAAAAGGTACCTATAGACAAATAAGTATATTAAGGGGTTTAAAGCTAGGTGCTATTAGTATTAGGTAGCTACGTATTTAGTAGCGTTTATGCCTATTGCATCTTAGATAGCCTTTATATATAGTCTAAGGAGGTTCTTTAACTAGTTAGCTTCGTTAACGCTTTTCTAAGCTTTTAGTACCTTTTAGGCTTCTTAGATTATATTAATAGTGTTAAAGATGCTATAGCAGCTAAAGGCTTTATAAGAAATAGCTTTAGACTAAAGATCTTAATTATATATACCTTTAATAACTTTATAAATTATCTTAATAAGGTAGTTTTCCTTAAGCTTAGTTAGGTCTAGAGCTATAAGGAATATTAAGTAGTCTTAGGCCCTTTTATGCTTTATAATCTTTATAATTCTCTTAAAGTATTTTTCTAAGGTTTTATTAATACTTTAGCATAGCTTAGTATGTTTAAGGGGAAAGGAAAGCTTCTTAGTAGTAAGGTTTAAGGGGAACTCTTTAACAAAGATAGCTTTAAATCGCTTAAGGTTTTCCTTAGTAGCTTTATTGTCTTAGGCTTAATAGAGCAAGTAGTAGAAGGTAGAGTTGCTATTAGTAAAGTCTGCTGTATAGCCTTTTAGTATAAAGTTAATTATAGTAATTGTAAGGCTAAGCTGCTTAGTAGAAAGGGGGTTTATTATATAGGTATAAGAGACCTTTTTAAGCTATCTTTTAATAGGTTTACTTCCTTTAAAAGGGGTAACTAGTATAAAAACGTATCTAAACATTGTTATACCTAAGGTAGGTAAGCAGGTTAAAGTCTAATAGTAGCTTAAGTTAATAAAATCGTAGATTAAGTTTATAAGAGCATTATTAGATTTATTATTGCTATTGTATTTTTAATTTTTAGTTAGTTGCTTATTATTATATAGTAAGGCAAGTAGGTTAGAGCTAAGGCTTTGTTTAATTAGGAAATTTAGATTAATTAGTAAGAAGCTCTTAAGTGTTATGGTCAGAAGGACCATAGACCTCTGTACTACGCCTCCTAGTATACTTAATACCTAGACTACTTGTCTAGTTTAACTTAGAAGAATTAAGCAACTTATACTACTTTAATTATACTAATTAGTAGTAATACTATTAGCACCTAGGTATCTTATTTATTAATAATACAATTAGCTTACTACTAAGTTTAAAATTCTAAGAGTTTTATTTTTTGTTAAGCGTACTAACTTAAATAATTAACTTATTATTGTTTCGCTAAAATAGCTAGCATCTTAAACGATTTAATCTTAAAGTTTTAATACTTATTTAGGTTTATTAAAATATTTAATAAAAACATTTTTAGCGTAAAATTTACTAATAAAGAAATTAATACGCTGTAAGGTTTAGTAGACCTCTTAACATTACTACCTTATAAAAATTTAACTATACCTTACTTAGTAGAATAAGCTAAGAATTATAAATCCTTTATAGCTATAGTTTAACGATAGCAATATATAAACGCCTAAGAGCGTAACTTTATTTAAAGAGTGCTTAAGAACCTTAGCTTAACTAAGCAAATAATATGCTTATCCTTAAAAGCTAAAACTTAATTTACTAAGCAGCTAACAAATTAAAGCGTTAGATCTGCTTATAGCTAAGCAATATCCTTTAGCAAAGAAAGACTACCTACTAAACTATCTTCTTAGTCTACGTATAGTAAGGCAATGTCCTTTGTTAAAGAAAGAGCGCCTTTTAAACTACTGTTCTAGTTCTATAAATATACACGCTTACTATAATCTAATACTTATAATAAAATAGGTTTTAATAATTAAGACAATCTATTAGTAAACTTAAATTTTAGCAAGCTAAGCTTAAGCCCCCTTAAACTAACTATTTTAAGCATAAGTTTTTTTAATCTTTATTTATTAATTAATTCTTTTTTTATTATCTTCTTAACTACGCCTCTACTACCTATACCCTTACTTATATAAGCGCTAAAGCTTAATATAGCTCCCTAAGATAGTATAGATAGCCTTGTTAAGGACAATAGCAATAATAGCAGCTAACGTTAGCCTTTTTAATTATTAAACGTATAGTTTAATAAGTTTATGTTTAACTAGATAACTAGTATACGTAATATAGTAGCTTAAGCTGTTTCTTCTACTAGCGCTAATAATAACGTTAACTATCTAGCTTTACGTAATAGCTAAAAGCTTACTTAGATTAGATTCTTTTGCTTTAACGTTAACGATAACTTTATATCTAAAAGTCTTAGCTTTACTGCTAATAACGTAGTATAGTATATAGTAGATAGTTTTACTAAAAGTATCTATAATAACGCTACTACTTTAGAACAATAGGAGATTATTTAGACTTGCTTATAGTAGCTGCTTTAAGGTTAAGCCTATAGTTAGTAGATTAATATATTAACTTAAGCTAATTAAGATAGTATTAAGGTTTTAGTTAACTTATAGATTAAGAAGCTAAATAGCTACTTTTATATAGATTAAGTTAAAGCTAGTATAGCACTTATAATAATAAACTATACTATTAACAACTCTTGCTTTAGCTATAGCGTTTAAGAATAGTTTACTAAGCTCTTCTATGCTACTTATATAGCTAGATTTACTACGCTTTCTTAGTAGTTAACCTAGCTTTATATTTATATAGAACCTAGAATTTAAGGTTTAATCCTTTAACCCTAAGATAATCTTAATATAACGCTAAACAGTTATATCTTTTTTATTAAGGAAAAACAGCGTACTAAACAAGCTACTATAACTACATTAATACCTACCTTTATATACTATCCTATTACTGTATTTAAATAAGTATTCGCTGCTTCTTTAGCGCCCTTAATGTTTACTAACCTAGTTCTCTGCGGTTCTAGCCTAGCTCTATAAACTAGAACCTTAGTAAGGCAGTATATGCTTTCTTTATTCTTTCCTACTAGTCCTATGCCTTCTTTTTACCTAAACAATTATAGTTTTAAGGCGAACCTAAGAAACGTATATTAGAATAGCTTTACTAATAATAATAATAATAGTTATTCTATTAGCAGTAGATATAATAATAATTATAGTTTTAATAATAATTAGCGTAATAACTATAACTTTAATAACAATTATAACTATAACAATTTCTAGAATAATAACTAACGTAACTACTATAGTAAGCGTAATTAAAACAATTAGTAGTAGGATACTAATAACTCTTTTAGCTAATACGCCTTATAAGTTATTGTATATAGTAGCTAGTTCTACTGCTACGTTAATAACCTACTTTAGCGTATGCCTTATAAATACTATTAATAAACTTATAATTGCTTATAGCTTAGCTAATCCTTTTATATTAATAATAACAATAATATATACGTTAATCTAAGAAATAAAAGGGCTATAGAGATAGAACGTTGCCTTACTAAGGATAGTTTTTAGCCTTTAAAGCAGATTATAATAAACAATAATTTAGTAAAGTATACCTTAAATATTAATAATAAGACTAAGTCTGCTTATCTTAAGGTCCCTTTTTATGCTATACTACCTTTTTAGCTTAAAGTGCTACTCTTATAAACACTTAAGATAGACCTTAATTATAAAAAGGACTACTTAAAGTATAGCATAAAGTTCTTAGGTTAGGTAGCCCTGCTAAAGCATATCTTTTATGCTAATTATACTAGTAAGCGCAATTCTTATAATTATAGCTTTTATAACTTAGCGTTTAAGCTAAATTAAGTTATAAAAGCATATTAAGTTTAGTAGCTAGTTGCCTTCTTTCTATACTACTACGCTTATATTAAATTACGCTTTAATATATATAGTTTAGATCTAACTATAGCTATAAACATTAGGTGCTTAAACATTTTAGTTAATAAAGCTTAGTTATCTTACTACTCCTTAAACGTATCCTTCTACGCTGTTACTAAGCCTAAAGTAGTGTTTAGCATTGCTAGTAAGGTAGAGCTAAGCAAAAGGGCAAATTTTAACTTCTATGTCTATAGTAAGCTAAACAGTACTAATAGGTTCTCTTACTTTACGATTAAGGCCTAAGTTATAGATAAACTTAAGCCTAATCTACTGCTTAGTACCCCCTTTCTATTAAAATTTAAGGTAAACATATTATATACTAAGGGTATCTTAGTAGTATAGTTAAGCTTTAACATCTAAGTTTTGTTCTTAGTAGTAGCATAGCTTAGTTGCTAAAAGACTTAGGTACTCTTTGCTAAAGACATATATTTACTACCTTTTTCTACTATGCTAGTATAAGCTATGTTTAACTATGTTAATAAGTTTAACTAATATAGAGCAAAACAAATACTATACTTTACTATAGATAGCTACCTTATAGTTAACTAAGTATTTACCTTTAAGATAAACAGTGTTTCCTTAACCTAAGCCTAGTTTATAGCTGTTAATAATACTCTTAAGCTAATCTACTTCTTTTATAAACAATATATTAGATTTATCTATAACTTCTGCTATAATAGTATATAGTAAGTAGACTATGTTTAAGCAATAGCTATCTTTGCTTTATAAGCTACGTTAAAGTCTAATAAAGTTAACCTTAACAATAAACTCTTAGCTAAAATTCTATCCCTGTTTAAGCTAAACGTAAGGTTAAAGCTAGTAGACGCCTTAGAAGCTAAAGCTATAAAATAAAGTATAATAAGCAAACTAAACAAAAGCTTTAAAATTTTAATAAAAGACAGCGTTTAAGTCTATGCTTAAGATCTAACTTAAGCTGCTTAAATAGTTAAGCTCCTTAAGTCCTTTAACGTTTAGCGTAAAAAAGGAGTACTTTTGCTCTTAAAGGAAGAAAAGATATACATTAACTTAGTACTTAGCTAGTAAGAGTAAGTTAAACTTATTTAACCTTATCTTATAAGCATTAAGGATCGTTAGTTCTTAAACAGTAAAATAAACGATATATACGCTTAAGGCTATGCTAGTTAAATAAAGCAGCTATACTCCTTTGCTAGCTTAATGTTTATAGTTTAGCGTATAGTTAAAGGTAAGCGAAAAGGACAAATAGTTATTAACTTAAGAAAATTAAACTATATTGCTATGCTAAACGTATACCTTTTACCTTCTTAGGATAAAATTATTGCTTAAGTTTATAGTAAAGGATATATTATAGTTCTTAACGTAAGTTAATTCTTCTATTAACTACTAATTAAGGAAGACTATAAAGACTAAATAGGACTTATCTTTGCTTATAGACTAAAAATGTTATACGTTGTTATTATAAGCTTTAAAAACAGCTTTGCCTTTATATAACGCTTTATAAACTAAAGGCTTTTTAATATTTGTTATTTTGTTTACGTATACATTAATAATATTATAATTTTTAGCGATATATTTAATAACTATTATGCTTATTTTTAAGAAGTCTTAGGCTAATTTAAAAAATAGTAGCTTATAATAAACTTAGCTAAGTTGTTCTATGCTTATAATTTAGTCTACTTACTAAGATTTTAAGTAAACGTATTAAGCTTATTAACAACGTTTAACTAAGTTAAAGCTATATAGTCCCTTAAGTTCCCTTTTAATTTAAGCGATCTAGAAACGTATCTTAGTATAGTAACCTTCTTAAGAAGATTTGTTTATAAGTTTATAGAAAAAGCTACCTTACTAAAAGCGTAAAAGAAAGCTTTACTTTAAGAGCTTTGCTAAGACAGATAATCGCTAAACAATATTAATAAGAGGTTTTGCTAATAGAAAGTTATAAAGGTAACGTTTAAACTAACCTTTATAGAAACTAAGTTATTTAAGATCTTATAAGCAAACCTAATATACTTAACTATGCTATATTATTATAACCTTAACTATACCTTATTCCTTAAGACTAACGCTAGTAGTTATAGTATAAGCGCCTTTGTTTTTTATCTAAAAAGCAATAAATAGGATAGCAGTTTACTGCTATAAACTACTATTTAACCTATACTATTCCTTAGTTATAATCTAGCTTTAGCTAAAACTTAATACAAGCTAACGGAACTAGAGGTTGCTTACCTTGTTTAAGCCTATAGGAAATTATAAGTAATGCTATAGTTTAATTAATACCTTATCTAAGCCCTTACTAATTACGTAGCTACTAAGGGCATTGTAGCTTATGCTAGTACAAAGACGTTAAACGTAGCTAAGGCAAATATAAGGTTAATAAACGCCTTTATATACCTTAGTTAATTCTAGCTAAACGTTTACTATATCTTAAGCAAAATAAACCTAGTACTTAACGCTTTGTTTAGATTGCTAACCTTCTTTAATCTTATTATTAAAGCTAATTAAAGTAAATTAAATAATATCTAGGTAGATATAGACGTATACTTTACAATAATAGAAGTATTTATTAAGTAAAGCCTTTATAATAAAATCTTTGCTAAGTATAATAAGAGTTTAAAGTAAACTAAGCTTAAAAACAAATAATAGCTATAAGACTTAGTATTTAACTTTTATTTAAAATTAAGGATAGCTTAATCTTTTATATTAAGCGTACTAGTTAGCGATAACTATATATGCTTAACAAATACGTTTAATCCTTCTTAGACGTAGTCTATAATAGCGAATTCTATACTAGCATAAGAAAAATGCTAAAGAACCTTACGCTCTTTACCTTTTATAGAAAGTTTAAACTAGTTTACTAGTATCTTAAAAATTGTTAAGTTTACCTATAAAATTAGATAAACTGTTTAAAGCTATTAGGAAAGTTATAACTAATCTTATCCTTTCTTTAGCTATTTTATACAGTAGCAATAGATTTTATAGTTAGCTTTCCTCTTATATTGCTATTAAAGTTATTCTAAAAGCTAAACAACTGTCCTAAAGCGCTAAACGCCTTACTTATAGTTACTTATAAGTTTTCTTATAAAACGCTGCTAATCTTAGGTAGCATAAAATATACTGCTCTTAACTAAGCTAAGATCTTTCTTTAGTTCTTGCTCTTATGCAATTAAGGCTTCTTATATATTATTATCTTTAATTAAGATAGTAAGTTTATATTAAACTTCTAGAAGTCTTTCTTTTAGTAGTTTAGTATAAAGTTAGCCTTTAGCACTAGCTACTACTTATAAACTAATAGAGCATCTAAGCAAAAGAACTAAACAGTTAAAATTACTATCTATTATTATATAGCTACGTTAAAAGTTAAATAGATTAATATTATCTTAGCCTTTTAGTTTTCTTTTAATAATAGTATTAGCGTTCTTATTAGCTGCTTACTTAACGAACTACTATATAGCTTTAAGCTTAGTTAGTTACTTAATTATCTTAACCTTTCCTCTTACTTTAAGCTGCTTAATAAAGGCGCTTTTAATATATTATAAGGTTTCTACGCTAAAGAGGCTAAACGCTTAATAGACCTTACTACTATATAAGCTAAGAAGTAGTATAATTAGCATTATTATATATATACTTTTAAGCTTAGCGATAAGGTATACCTTAAGCTCTATTATAGGTATTACCTCTTAGGCAAACTACTATAGAAATAGTTATAATAGCGCGTTAATTTATTTAAAGTCTTAGAAAAAGTAGGCGCTTTTGCGTATAAGCTTAACTTGCTAGTTGCTTAAAAGGTATATAATATTATCTTTATTACGTACCTTTTTCTTAGCCCTAAGGCTTTTAACTTATTTAGTTAAAAGATTATGCTATTAAGCTTAGTACTTATTAACGACTAAGAGCATTAAGAGGTAGATAAGATTATTAAAGCTTATATTAATAAGCGTATTAAAGAGCTATTAATAAAGTACTTAGTATAATAAAAAAGCTTTAGCGTAAAGAATAATTAATAGATTTAACGTAAAGAACTACTGCTAATAGCAGCTAACGTTTTATAGGATTATAAAAAGGTTAACCTGCTATAGCGATTATATAGCGTTTAGGCTAGTATACCTTAGACTAAGCTGCCTACTAAGTTTAATATTATTATTTAAATTACTTTAGTTAAGGATAAAACAAGGGTAACTAGCGGGTAGCTGCCTATAGATAGGCTATTAGCGTATATACCTTCTTAGTAATGCTTATTTTATTGTTTTAGGCGCGTTTATTTTTTTGTTTATTTTCTTTTATTGTTTATGTTTACTATTACTTTACGTTCTTTAACAACTTATCTATTATGCCTTATAAACGTAGCACTTTGCTTAAGATTGCTAACTGTTATAAAGTTAAGCTAGATTCTACTATAAATACTTTCCTTATGTTTACTAAAGTTAAAGAATTAATAACTTACTTTAGTTAGTAGCTTTTAGCCTTTAGCAACTAAGAACGTCTTTTAATAAGTTACACTAAATTATATAACGCTTACACTAAGATTATTGCTACCTTTTTTACTGCTTATAGCATAGCTAAATCTAAGGTACTTAAGTATTTTAAAGCTTATGTTAAGGCAGCTATTAAGGGCTACGTTTTAACTACTAAGTTTATCTTAAACTAAAAGAGCTATTACAACATTTACTATAAGCTATCTATTGCTTAGGACGTAACCTTAAAGTTAAGATAACTTTATTCTTTTATAGCCCTTAAGCTAGTTGCTATAACTATCTTGCTTAAATACTACTAAATACTTTAGCGTATAAATTAGATTGCTTAGTATATACTAAAAATACTAATAATTTAGTATATTTATATAGCGATTTATAACTTTAAGGTTAAAGACGTTTATGTGTTTAGAATTGCTAAAGATTTTACGCTAACTATAAATAAGTTCTTTAATAAGGATAGCAAAAGCTTTAACGTAAGCAATACTTCTAATAATAAAGAAAAAACTATATTAACTATTAATAAGGAGGTAGCGCTAAGCTTAGCATAGACTTAACTAGCCCTCCTAGCTTAACTTAAGAAATGTAAACGTACCTATAGTTAATACCTATGCCTTACGCCTTTAGCTAAACAAAAGATATAAATCTAGTATAGCTTAACTTAATAAAAGGCCTTAGATAAGAGCAGTAAGTTCTTAGACAAGATGCTAAACGTATAAGACGACGAAGAAGGCTAAGCTAAACGAGTATTTAACTAAGAAATAATTATAGTATTACTAAAGGAAATAAAGCTTTGTTTACGTATATAAGCGCGATTTTAAAAGAGAAAGAAGTTAGTTAATATAGTTAATAGATTAATAGAGGAAAAGGAAAGCGTAAAATAAACTATAGAAAAGAAATAAGTAAAAAAAAGAAGTTAAAGCTTAATAGACCTAATAAAGACTATTATAAGTAAGTTAAAAGTATTAGTTTACGTAGCTTTTAGTAAGGACTTTAAGATTGCCTTAAGGATTATCTTAGCTTAGATTAAAGAATGTTTCTATATATAGCAAATAAGTTAATTTAACGATGTTTTAACTAAGACAAAGAATAAGCGCTACTTTATAAAGCTAGCTATAAAAAAAGAAGCTTAATAGAAATAATTAAGACGATTATTGCTTTTTAGAGCAGTATATGTTATAGTTAGAAGGACTATAGACCTCTATACTACGCCTCCTAGTGTACTTAATACCTAGACTACTCGTCTAGTTTAACTTAGAAGAATTAAGCAACTTATACTACTTTAATCATACTATTAAGCTTTAACAATTCTTTGTTTTATACTTAGGCTAAAGATCCTTTGCTTATAAGGGCATAGCTTTATATAGCTTAGCGTTTTTATAGCTTCCTAGAGAAAGGAGATTACAAAGATAATAATAAAGGAAGGGAGTTTAATTATAATTAGAGAGGATAAGGGTAGGAGGCGTAGCCTTATAAATGCAGGGCTTAGGCCTACGAGATAAGAGGATAATAAGGGGCGTAAAAAGAGAAAATTTATAAGGAGATAAGGGTATAACAAAGGCAAGGCTCCCTTAGATAGCAAAGGTTAATAGCAAGAAAGAGGGCTACAGCATAAGGCTCCTTAAGACAATTAAGATCGCTACTCCTAATTAAGACAATCGCCTTAATTAAGAGAAAGAAGATATAAAAGAAGATAGGCTTAAGCTATTAGGATTAACGCGATCCCTACAGCTTACACTAGAATAAACGAGTGCTTAGAAAGAAGTAAATTAAGTGCTATAAAGAGGGAAGGGTTCCTATCTCCTAAGAGAGCCTAGTAGGCGAGCTATCTGCTTCCTCCTTCATCGGGATAACCTTTCTCCGGCCCGGTTCCGGCCCCAACAGGCAGGTATAGGGAATGGAGCTCTTGCCCCGCAACCAGCCTCCTCCTCCACGGAAGAGGTCCAGGGTTGGTCAGGGCGTTAGGGTTGGTCAGGGTTGATCAGGGTTGGTCAGGGTTGGTCAGGGCGTCAGGGTTGGCCAGGGTCCAGGGTCAGTCCAGTGTTAGGAGCTCAGGGTTGGGAGTGCGTGTGTGTGCATTGAATAGAGATGTGCTCATGCTAGATGAGCACCCGGACCAGCCTGATGCATTCTATCAATGGACCTGAACGGGGGGGCTTGTCTCGACTCAGTCATGTTGACGATGCTCGTACGAGCGAGTACTCGTAGTTGCGGTGCTCGGGGTAGTGGAGCCGATCTGCGGCGACGGCATATATGGCGTGAGGAATGCGGAGTGAGGGATTGTTTGGCACTTGCATGGAGATGGGCACTTGGCGGTGCTCACAGTAGGGGACGACTTGACGCTCATGGGCTCCATCGACACTCGGCTGCACACAACTAGTATCGTAGTGGTAAGTATAGTGGCGCCCAGTCGTGATACAGTAACACAGCAGATACCTCATTGCGATCCCTCTCTATCTCTATGTCCCTCCCCTCCGCAACAAACATCCCCCTTCCAACCCTCGGAAGGCAATCCTCAGCCGGACCAAACATCCTCCATCACCAGGTCAAGGTTCAGCCGGTCCCTTTCCGTAGTACTCCTCCTGCCCCCGCGTCGTCTCCTCCGGCACGCCCCCCTCCACGCCCCTCTCCCCGTGCACATGCTCCTCGCTCCTCCAGAACGCCTCCCTCTCCGCCAGGATCTCCCGCGCCCACGCCGCCATCTCCGGCAGCGCCACCTTGCTCGCCACGTACGCAAACTCCCCGAGGTCCAGCGCCCCCCGCGCGCCCTTCTCGTACTCCACCATCTGCAGCAGCAGCTCGATCTTGTCGATGTCGTGCACGTACCGGCTCTCCAGCGTCAGCGAGTCCTCGTACTCCTGCCAGATGGCGCGCACCTCCGCCCCCGCGTGGCCCCCGCCCACGCCCCGCAGCAGGTCCCGCGTCAGGAACTCCATCGTCGCCGCCTCCCGCCGCGACTTCTCCGCCTTGGGCACCCCGTCCACGGGCGTGATGTCCCCGACGAGGAGCTCCGCCATGTCGTGGATCAGGCACATCTTCATGCACCGCGGGAGGTCGAGCTGCTGGGCGAGCGGCGCCGGCGCGAACATGGAGATGAGCGACATGCGGTACATGTGGTCCGAGATGGACTCGCCCCTGGCGATCCGTTAGCGTCGTGCTGTCCCCCCTTCTCCCTCCCCTTCCTCAGCCCCTCGCGGCTGCTGCGGTCCCGAGATCCTGATTTCCCATCTCCCATGCGTATCTTCTTTCCCCCTTGTGGTGGCTCACCTCTCAATGCCGAATCGTCGCCAGCCCTCCCGCTTCGTCGTCTTCAGCCGGCCCAGCATGTGGAAAAACGCCAGGGGCGAGCTAGAACCCCTCTCCGGCGCGCCCCCTTCCACCTTCTCGAGGACCTTATCGACCGTCCACTCCCCTTCTACCTTCACCGCAGGCACATAGCCAAGGTCTAACGGGTCAGCAACCATACAGCACCTCAGTATCGTACGCTCGCTCAACTCACTGGCAATGTCCGCCTTGCTGTCGCCGTTTCCCGTCTTCGAGATCATCGTGAGCGTTGCGAAATTCGAGTGCCCAGGAATCCTTGAATGTCCTCGTGCCCCCGCGGTATCTAGTTTGTCGGCGTCGTGTCTAGTGCGAGCACGAGCAGATAGACGCCGTCGTAGTCGATCTTATCGCTGGACAATCTCGCTGCCGAGAGGATTCGCCGTGTGGAGGATGCCGACCTTTGTACAGAGTACGGGGTAGCAGTATTACCAGTAGTCCAATGCACCCCACTGCCGAATCAGCCCGAGTGAAGCAATTTCCCGAGCCGCCGCAGTGAATGGAATGTCCCAGCCCGTGGATCTGCGCCGCGAGTGAATGGGGAATGGATCGCCTGCACTCCAAGGGAGGGGGAGGCTCGGCGTGGTCCGATCCTCGTCAATCATCAACGATTAGCACTCCAAAAACGGGACACCGTCGCTTGCTCGGCATCTGGTCACATGACTGCGCGACGTGGCGATCACGGCAGGAACCATCGCCCTCTGGACTTGCCCTGCGCGAAGATCGCCACGTGAGCAGGAGCGATCGCCCCATCCACCGTCGCTGCTGCCTTTCAGGGCCTCTTGCCTCGGCTAACCCTGACTAATCGAACAAGGACCGCGATGTCGTCCTGGCAATTGTTCCTGAGAAAAAGAGGAGTAAACAAAAGGGGCTTGGCGTCGACGATGAGGCAGATGCTCATTTCTCGCCGTTCCCAGCTCGCCACCTCCACCTCCACCTCCCCCTCCACCTCCATCAGAGGATGACTCCAGACATGTCACCAACTCACTCGAGATCGCCAGGGTTTTCGTGACCTTGTACGGAGTAGACTTTTCTCTATCTAGGGGAGACTGAGATCTTGAAATCATGGAGATCAAGACACAAAAAGAGGGGCTCATCCAGTCTGACCTCCCGCTGTCTGATCAAAAGAAGGTGATGAAATCATGGGTGGTTGAAGACACAGAGATCCAGACAAGAAAACGAAAGAAGGGAATCGAACTCAAAGGAGCCCTCGCGGGTTGAAAACACAAAGATCTGGACAAGTAACAAAAGAAGGGATGAAATCTTGTCTGACCTACCGCTGCCTCCTCTACTCTTTCTCTACTCTTCCTCTCCTCTTCCTTCCCTCTGCCTCCCCTTTTCCTTCCCTCTGCCTCCCCTTCTGCTTCCTCTTGTCTGCCCTTGAACAAGCACAGTCTCCCCTTTTCCCCGAATGCATCTCCCCTCTTTCTTCCTGTGCATCTCCCCTTTTTTTTTGAAATTCATCCTCCCTTCTGCCATGCCTCCTTTGCCCCCCCCTCCTTCTCTGTTGCTTCCTCTGCATCCCCCTTTTTGCTCGCTCTTTTGCTTCCTCTGTACATAGTACTATACCTCCTGATACAAAACACCTCTGAACCTCCGCCATTACCCCATGATTCGTCATGGCTTTCTTCCCAGTACTTCCTCCATACTTCCGCTATTGCACCATTCTTCGTCAGTATCTCCTCTCATATTCGGCTAGAGCCCCCCCCCCCCCCCATAAACACTGGCATCCTCCCCTATAGCTCATCTGTACCTCCGCTGTCTACATCCGCTAACGATGACCACTTACAGTGCTTGTACCATTTGATCTCCCCCCGTCGTCATCCCCGGTAATCGACCTCCCTTCTCCTTCGCCATGCACCCCGTCACCGCTCGTGACATCTCTGCTCGTGGCCCGTCCTCCTGCCAGGAAGACCTCTAGGCCTTAGGCGGGTCAACTTCTCGCACAATGATCCTGGTCACCGGGCGATCCCCGCGCCCATACGTCCTGAACTCAGCCTCCGTAGCTCCCTCAGGGTAATAGGAGATGTCGACTGGATAGCGGCCATCGAGGTCAACGGATGGTCTGCGGGGTCCAATCACGACCTGCGCGGCCTCGGACGGATCCCTCTTTTCGGTCGCAATTTCGGTCGACGAGTTGGACTGAGACATGACGACGACAGGCAATTTGGCCTCGGCGCCTGCTAGGGAGGTCAGCGCAACCGACTCGGGTTCGACGACGGGAGCGGCGGCGCGAGCGGCGGCGCGAGCGGCTTTCTCCTCGCGTCTGCGCAGGCGCTGCACGCCCTTGATAATGAGGATGGCCGTGCCGATGGTGATGCCGGAGCTCATAAGCCCGATAAAGACGGACATGACCGTGGCATCCGAGTTGTCAGGGGGAGGGTTCTTCGAGGGAAGGTTGGAATCCGACAGCACAGGCATTTTTGCTGGTAGGATGGAGAAGAGGAGAGGATGGTGTTAGAGGGGGAACAAGCGCTTAGGAAGGGATGAGGGAAGGGGGGGGATATTTCGACGAGAAAAGGTGCAAAGGAAATCTTACAGGACTTGTAAATATTCTCAGAAATGATGGCTTTGTTGGGGCTGTTTTTGCGAGGTCTGGGAGCTGAGTGAAGATGGCTGTTGGGGAAAATACTGGATGCTTTTGATGGATCTAGCAATTGGGAAGTGCGTGGCAGAGAGGAGAAAACCAGAGGCCAAAGGGACGGGTCGCGAGGCAGGACCCTCCATTTAATACCCAGCACCTGGTACTACTCCTACTAGTGCCCGACTGCTAATGGCGACACTCAGAGCGCCCTCTTCATGCTGAGGGACGCCCGGGACCTAGACTACATGCAGTAGACGCGCTTGTAGAAAAAAAAAAGGGGGGGGGGGGTAGAGGGGGGGGGCGGACTGGTCTCCTCGGCAGCCACCGGGAGGCGAGGCGTGCCGAGAGGACCACGGGTGGCTACTACTACCTACTAGAGTAGGGTGAGAAACGCGTGGATACCTAAGGCCGGGAGGGGGATGATGGCCAGGAGGACGACAGACTGGAGGGAAGGGCGACAAGCACGAGGACAACATGGCGAGGTGGATGGGGTGTGAGAAGGTCTGGCGGGAGACGCTGGAGAGGAAGACGGTCGACCAGGAGAGCAACGACAAGGACGAGGACGAGGACGAGGACGAGGACGAGGACGAGGACACTTTGGCAAGGTGGGTGGACGGCGGTGACGGTGGACGGTAGTAGGTAGTGACGCTGGCCAGCGAGATAAGGGGTACTCACGGTTTGGTGTGATGGACCACGTTATGCTTGGTACCCCTTCTAGGGCTGCTAGGAGGAGGGACGAGAACGAAGGCCCTGTGGGGAGGCTCATAGGTAGTAGTACCTCTACTGAGGTAGGTCGACGGTAGCGGGAGGAGCCAGCGAGAGAAGGGGTACCACAGGTTTGGTGTGCTGGGCCACGTTAGGCTTGGTACCCTCCCCCAGGCTCTCCAGGGAAACGACCGCGAGGAGACTTCCCAGGTTGGTTCCTGACGAGGCGGACAGGCGGGATGGAGGGGAGGGCAGAGAGAGAAGCGGTACAAGGAGTTTGGTGGGAGGGACCACGTGTTGCTGGGTACCCTCCAGCAGAGTCTCCAGGAACAGGAACGATCCATGACGACAACGACTGGGTGCTACGGCGGATGGACGGTCCTTCCTGGTTCCATGTATGTAGGAGGTGCTGGGTTGGGTAAGGGTGGCCGGCGAGAAAAGGGGTACCTGTGGTCTGGTGGGAGAGACCACGTTATGCTGAGTACATGTACCCTGCCCGGGCTCTCCAGCAGGAGGAGGAGCGGCTAGACTCGGAGAGGTATTGATGGTGACTGGCGAGAGAAGTGGTACCAGGAAGTGTGTGTGGTGGACCACTGTAAGCCAGGTTCCTTTCCCAGGCTCTCTAGGAGGAGGAACAACGATGACGACAACGCTATGGCGAGAGGCGAATGGGCGGGGAGAGGGTCCGGCAGGACAGGCAGTACCGAGGGTTGGGTGTGGAGGACCATGGTATTCTTGGTACCCTGCCCCAGGCTCTCCCCGAGGAACGACGAGGCGGCGAGACGACGCTTGACGCGGTGGCCGGCAGGACCAGCGGCGCCAGAGGGTCGGTGTCATACAGGTCAAGATGGAGGCCATGATGTGCGTGGCACCCTTCCACAAGCTGCCCTGGAGGAGGGACAACGACGACATTGAGCGCAACAGAGAGGCGGGGAGACGGTGGGAGGAGTGACCATTGGGATGGGAGGGGAGGTACCAGGAGTTCGGGGTGATGGACCACACGATGCTTGGTACCCTCCCCAGGCTCTCGGCCAGGAGGAATGACGCAGAAGGGCACACCCGCTGGTTCCCGAGGGCTTCGTCACGATTGTCCGCCAACCCTCGGCGCAAAAGTCCAATGGAGTACTAGGTAAGTCTGCCGTGATGAGGTATACAGGGGCCCGGCAGAGGCGTGGCAGAGACGGACGGTCAACGAGGCGAGATCACGACAATGATGATGACACTGTGGCGAGGCGGATGGACGGTTGTGAGGGGTCGGGCAGGAGCGTTGCAGAGACGGACGGTCAACGGGGCGAGATCACGACAACGATGACGATGCTACCTAGTAGGATGGCGTAGGGATGGAAAGGCAGTGGGGGGCCAGGCGAGAGGAGCGGCAGAAGGGGCGGCCTCGACCAGTCCAATGTCTCTCGAAGGCCCTAGCCCTGGTGGGGTGAATCACGATGCAAGAAGAGGGACCAGTATGTTGTTGAGATAACCCTTGTTTAGTATTGAGGTATCCTTCCTCCATCTGACGATGCGTGACGACGTTCAAGATACGGATGATGCTTCAAGGGTGCGGCCTCCCTAGCATCAGCCCATCCACGTCGCCACATCGAGTCGGTGTGTCTATAGATTGCTGTCTGGTGTGGCTTTTCGGGGCTGTCTTCTTCCTTGTGACGACATCATCATCCGGCAGTGATCATAGTGCCGCCAACGTTGCGGCTTCGCGGCGGCACCAGGCATCCATCGGACGATGGGGCGTCAGAAGGTCCCTAACCCTGATGTCGGTCCTGACTAGAGAGCGAGGGGCTGAGTCAACACGCCGAGGCCTTGCTTGTCTTGACGTCACGATAGGCATAGGCTGGGGTGTGGTGGTGTGGTGGTGTGTCTACGGGAACCCCCAAGACTACAAGGGGTTCTACTGTTTTGAAGTGTTGTCTGTGGTTGGGTGGGTGGTCTTGGCGATCGGGTAGTCTGTGTGAGTCCTGGTCGGCGGTCAGTCCTTGCCCTATCTGAGAAAGGAATAGGGGTGAACGAGCAGAAGAGGTAAGAGGTAAGAGGAATGAAGTAAGAAGGGATATAGGAAGGGGGTAGGGGGAGAGAGAAGAGGTCACAGGGTCAAAGTAAGAGGGAAAGAGGGAAAGGTAAGAAGGGAGAGGGAAAGGGGGGGGGGGGTAAAAGAAAATAGAGGAGAGGGAAGGGGCAGAGAGGTACAAAACAAGAGAAGAATTAAAGTTAAAGAGGGGAGAAGGGAAGAAAAGAATCAGAAGGGAAAAAAAGAAGGGCCAATAAAACAATAGAGGTAAGAGAGAGGAAGGTAAAGGTAAGAGAAGAAGGGGGGGAAGGTAAAAGGGAAAGAGAAAAGGAGGAAGGGGCAAAAGACAAAAGGCAAAGGAAAAAGGAAAAGGGGGAAAGAGGGAAGGAGCAAAGAAATAAAGAAGAAGGGAAATAAACCAGAAAGAGGACAAAGGGTAGAATAAATCAAGAAGTTAGGGGGGAGGGTAGGGGGTAAGGGATAAAGGGAAAGGGGGGAGGCAAGAGGGCAAATGGAAAGGGGGGGGAAAGAAGGGGAGAGAAAAAAGGGGAGAGAAGGAAGAAGAAAAGAGGAAGTGTAGAGAAGGAAGGGGAGAGGGCGAGGTAAGAGGGGAAAGGGGAAAGGGGAGAGGGGAGGGCATAGTACAAGGTATAGGAAAGGGGACAATAAGGGAAGGTAGAAGACACAAGGTAAGGTAAAGGGGTAAAGGGGAGGGTAAAGGGAAGAGGTTACAAAAGAGAGAAGCAAATAAGGGAAAGGGAAGAGAGGAACAGAAAAAAAAAGGGGGAAAGAATAGAAGAAAGAAGAAAAGAAAAAGAGAGCAGAGAAGGGAAACAAGAAAGAAGGGAAGAGGAAAGAGGAGAGGGAATTGTAGGGAGCAAAGGGGGAGGAAAGAAAAGAAGGAAATAAGAGAGGAAAGGGGAAAGAAAAGAGCAAAGGGAAGGAGAAAGGGAAAGGGGAAGAAAAGAGCGAAGGGAAGGAAAAGGGGAAAGGGGAAAGAAAAGGGGAGAGGGGAGGGAAGAGAGAGGGGGGGGAGATAGGAGACAAGCAGTATAATAGGAGGGAGGGCATATTGCAGCACACGTACCTAAGGGATCGTAAACCCGGCAACGTTGGGTCCTCATCCATCGCTCATCTCATCCAGCGACTCTTCCTCCTATCGCATTCCTCATCGCGACCCGGAAGCGGGGTCATCTTCTCATCTCTTCATCGCCGTCGTCTTCATCGCCGTCGTACTCGTCCAGTCGTCATCGTAACCATCGTCGTCGTCGTCATCATCCATGGACTCTGTGTCCTCGCCCTCACGTCCTCATCTCCACCCCAACCCCACGAGGAAAAACCTCTTCAACATCCTCCACAACCACCCCACAACCACCAGACCCACCGCCACAAGCACCCCTCTCCACCATCCCGCGCCAGCCCCCTCCGTCTCCTTCCCCCCCGCCGCCTCCTCCCCAGGCACCTCAGCCCACGTCTCCGTCTCCGTCTCCGTCTCCGTCTCCGGCTCGCGAGTCCCCTGCACGAGGAAAACAGCGCTCAACTCGATCGACGTCGCGCGGGCGATGTCCTCGCGCACGGCAGAGGTGCTGACCTTGGCCGCTGTCTTGCGGGCCTTGCCCCTGTGACGGGCCGGGCTTGTCTCGGTCGCTGGCTTGCGAGCGTGGACCGCGGCGCAGGATTGGCTGTCGGGAGGGGCAGTGCTCGCCTCTGTCGGGGCCGTCGGCTCTAGCTTGAGCTGCTTGTTTGATGACCATCTGTGAGTCTGATTGTTAGTTTGGTCGGCCGGCAACTTGCTCAGAACAGGGGGGGAGGCAAAGATGTAGGGGGGGACAAAAATGTAGGGGGGGGG
>NIGD01000012.1:582064-607982 GCA_003055185.1 Escovopsis sp. TC
CTTGCTCAGAACAGGGGGGGAGGCAAAGATGTAGGGGGGGACAAAAATGTAGGGGGGGGCAAAAATGTAGGGGGGAACAAAAATGTAGGGCGGGATTCAGGAGTACTTGTCGACACAGGAGTATCAGGCGATACAAAGTATCAGTCGACATAAGAGGATCGATCAACACAAGAGGATCAGAGATCCAAGAGTGCCGAGTATCAGTCGAGACAAGTGTATCAACAGGATCAGGATCAACCACACGACCATGATCCGGTAAGCAACATCACATTCAAACAAACCACAACCTCTAGTGCACATGCCATGACAGAAAACAAACAAAGCACATCCCCTATCAACGCCGTGTTCCCCTCGTCCCCATCACCCCTCGTCCCCGTCACCCCTCGTCCCCGTCACCCCTCGTCCCCGTCATCCCCTCGTCCCCGTCATCCCCTCGTCCCCTTCAATACCCCTCCCACAGCTCGCGAACCCACCCTTCTGTAAGCCTCTCGTCCACACCATAGTCTTTCTGCCAGCCCACGAACCCGTCCCGCAGCACGACGACCTCCTGCCCGTCGTCCGCCGGCTTCGCCGCGAGATACTTCTTCGCGGAGGTCGGCCCGCGCATCTGGCTCAGCGCGCAGTGGAAGACGACAGTGCGCTTGCCGACGAGCTTGCGGATGAGCGTGGGCAGCAGGGCGTCGAAGCTGTTGACGGGGACGTGGATGGAGCCCTTGATGTGGCCGCCGAGGTAGTCTGTTGTTCACGGTGTTAGCATCGATTTGTCTGTCTGTCTCTCTCTCTCTCTCTCTCTGTCTCTCTGTCTCTCTCTCTTTCTGTCTCTCTCTCTTTCTGTCTCTGACTCAATCAACCTCTCTCTTTCTCTCTCTCTTTTCCTCTTTTTGCCCTCTTTCTTAACCCCTGAAGCTCTCTTGCAAGGAAAGCTGCGCGGGACACTTATGTCTCCTCCAAGTCTTGATTCTCCCTGGAACGACAGCGGGACGCTTCTGTCTCGAGCTCCCTTGGAATGAAGGCTTGGGATGGGCTCACCGGAATCGCGGACATCGACAATCGCAAATGTGCGCTCGGGGAGGTCCTGCTCGGCGATGATCATCCCGGCGAGCTGCGCCGCCGTGACCGTATCCAGATCCGCTGCGTCGGCCATTTTCTCTCCTGATTCCTTGTGTTACCTCCGTCCTTGAATTTCTTGTTCTCGCGTGATAAGAGCCCTACTGTCTTTTCTTCCCAGATCCTCACGACGTCCCTTCCGACTTCTGCTTCCGTGCTTTCTTCACCTGCCGTCACCGCCCCCGCAACCCGGTACAAGACGATGTCCACGATGAGAGGTATTGTGAGTTGGCAAGGATACGCTTGTATGATGCCGCCACGATCTGTCGCGGTCGGTCTCAACCACAAAGTCCCTGTGTACCAGTAGGGAGCAAAACGCAGTCGTCCTATTGAGATTGGGATAGCGATTCCAAAGGATGTTCAAGGTGTGTTGTGTACTCCGTAGGTGTGTGTGAAAGAGGAGCACGATCCGGACGAGAGAAACGCCCTGGACAGGCGATGCCTTTATAGGTTCCAAGAAGTACGCGGGTTCGCAATGGCTCGATTGGCAAATCACCGGTCGATCCAGAGCATCCGTCAATTTAGGGAGGAAAAAAAAAAAAGAAAGTCAATACCTGTCCTCGTAGTCCTCTGTAGAGTGTGCTCGTACTCGTACGGAGTACGAAGGAGGGGAATCCCCGGAGCCTAGCGATAATTAAAGGAACGTCAGACAGAAAATGTACGAGAGGCTAACGCGTGCCGACAGCCTCGGGATCCGTCCGGCGCCGTACATACCTGTCGGGAGAAGTCTCCCTACTCACTCGCACTAGGCACGAGTAGGCTGTCAAGGCACGAATACTCCGCATACGGAGAACAACTTGGTACCAGACGAAGCCTGACCCCTCCCCGGGTTGCAAGGGTCTCCAGGTGCCGATGGCGCAGACAGGGACCACCTCGGGAAGCTCGAGCTTGGAGCTACCGCGCGGCAGCAATCCCCACTATGTCCGTAGCCCGTGGAGGCTAGACTCGTCCTCGAGGACTAGACTCGTCCTCAGGGACTAGACTCGTCCTCAGGGACTAGACTCGTCCTCAGGAACCAGACTTGTCCGTACTCGTACTTGTACCAGTCGAGCTGGCGTGGCAGAGACGCACACGCAGGATGTCCCAATGGGGATAGGCCGCGGGTGACCGGATGAGGCCCAGGCTGTGGTTTGTGCCTGTGCTCGACGATGCGGCTCTCGGCTGCTGCTGCGAGGGATCGCCGCTGGGAAGGCGAAAGACGAAGCACGGTGGATGGAGCCCGGAGTATGTATGGAGTACTCGTACAGAGTAGGACTGGCGGCTTGGTCTCGCCGGAACGAAGGGCCCTGCTTTTCCTGGTCAGGACACGTTCAAATCCAGAACGTTGTCAAGTTCCCAAGCGTTATCGAGATCCAGAACGTCGAAGCCTACTCCGTACTATCGGAGCTGGTCGGGTCGAGGCCACAGCAGGATGGGCCAGTCCAGCGCCACGCCGTCAACAAGGCCGAGAACGAAGAGGCGTTCGAGGCAAGGCGTGATGTCGAGGCGTCCGGATCTCGGAAGCACGTTGAAGTCGAGGTCCCACAATTAGAACCCAGAGGATCACGTGCATGCGATAGGCGTGGGCCTAACCCTAACCCCAACCCTGACCCTGATCCGAGACGCCCGAGCCGGCCTGCCCTGGCCTACCCTGGAGGGCAGTGGAAGCCCCAACAAAATGAAGCCGAAAGTGCTCGCATCGTGAGAATCCGCAGGCCTCGCTCTCGAGTGACAGCGCTGCTGCCGGCACTCCCGACGCCAGATCCCGTGCATGGGATTTTCGTGCATACTTGTACGGGTGCAGCTCGCCGTTGCAATCCATCAATCACGGCGATCCATAAGCGCCATCCCGGCGAAAGCATCCATGTGCCTGTATCTCGTACAGTGCCTCTACCGGCATACCGTTCTCCCGCACTGTGCCGTCATCAAGATCGCGATCACCTCCCTCCCGTCCTCCGTACGAGTACGAGTACAGAAGAGACACGCTCACGAACTCGTATTCCCTCGTCCCTGAAACGCCCGCCCCGTTTGATTCCCCATGGTGAAACGCTTGGCCGTGGACACCTCCAATGGGCCGCGGGAGAGCTGGTATTTGAATATGTATCTCGGCCGGGGCCTTGCCCGGGTCGTTTTCCGGGAAGACCTCGCCGGCTGGAGGTCTTCCATACGGGGTCTTCGTGTTCGTGTGAGAGAGGGAGAGTGGAATGTCATCCGTATGGCTGAGCTGATGATTTCTTCGTGTACGGAGCGCTCTGTACGGAAAGGATGGACCGCATGGCTGAGCTGAGGAACGATCTTGGCAGATCGAGTCCAGACCATAGAGCCAAGACCGTCGAGCCAAGATGAGGATGATCGTGATACGTACGGGATAGCCAAGCTGAGGCCGACTCTCACCTTGCCGTGTGGCCAGGCCCAGAGGAGCTCGCCGTGAACCGCAAGCCCAGGCCCAGATATATCGCGCAAACAACGGCCATAGATATGGACAGCAGGCAGGGAAGGGGAGCCAGCTTCGAGGCCCCTCTATCATCCCCTATGAGCCCTTCTCCATACACGTACGCCGAGACGACGGCATTCCCTCAGCGTTCTGGTTGGCCCTGCGATAGATAGCCTAGAGGGGAGAAGAACAGCTTCAAGACCCTCCATCACCGCGAGCGCAGCCCTCTCCATAGCACTCACACGCCAAGATGACGAGAATCCCTGCAGAGACAGGGACCGCCATACCATACGAATAGCCTGGGGGCAGACAAGCAGTTCCCAGGCCTCGAGCATCTTAGGCACAGCCCCTCTGCCAACACGTTACCTGGACCCGTACGCCGAGACGACGACGGCAGTCCCGCAGAGTCCAAGTCGACCAGACGGTACACATCGCAGAGGGGCAAGCACAACAGCTTCGAGACCCCTCCAGACTCTCCCATGCGTTGCCCTTTGCCGATCCCAACCCTGCGCCGAGACGACGGCTATACATGATCAGTAGCCGAGAGCGAAGAGGAACATACAATCGAAGGCCTCCTGAATGCCCAAGTGCTTCACACTTCTCCATACAGGCATCCATGTATACGCCGAGACTACGACGGCACTCCCGCACAGAATCCTCCGTAGACGTCGGACACACGATGGAAGCAGGTCAAAGGGAGGCAAGAGGGGGAGTTTTGAGGCCTCTTGAACCCCCAAATGCTCAGCCTTTCTCCTCACGAGTTGGATTCCAGTACGCCGGGACGACCACATCTTTCCTGTTCAAAGTGACCCTCAGAGTAAACGCCGGCTATACGAGACGAGTAGTTCTGGCTTCAGAGGGAAGAAAGCCAGGAAGTTCGAGGGCCCTCCAGACCCCCAAACGCACAGCCCTGCTCCGTACAGGTGACTTCACGCGGAGACGACTTCGGCCTCCCCGAGTGCTCAAGAGAGGCCTCCATCATTCTGACTCGGACTCCGCCAGTAGCCTCGTTTCCGATGCTCCTTTTGCTTGATTTTTTTTCGCGTGGTTGTCATACCAGTGCGGGGACGTGGACAGGAAGGGTATGGACGTGGCCACGCAGTCGTCATCTTCACGGTATTCCTTCTCCGTATTCTGACCCCCCATTCTTACTTCACAGTCTCCATATTTCTTACTCCATATACCTTGCTCCATATTCTGACCCCGTACTCCTGAAATCGTATCGTCTTGCTCACTCCGTCCTGATGGTACAGGTCAGATATCACGAGGGAGGACTCTGTAGGGCAGGCAGTATTCCGTGTCAAATCAAACAGCAGCAGTCCCTATTGAAAAAGAAAAAGCACGCTTCAAGCCGTCCATACTCCATATCAACTACTATAGTACTACATGTCAACATGCCGGTGCGCCGAACCAGCCCGAAAAGCCAAGCGGCCGAGCTCAGGGGCCGAAGCTCAGGGGAACCAGAGAGCAAGAGCACAACACCGTGACGACCAGACACAACCAAGAAACTGAGGGTGAAGACGTCATCAAGCACCGTCCCCATAGTACACAGCATCCCACTCAAGATCAAGCACGAGCAGACATACCATCCATTCCAAGTGGGTCCTGGAGGCAAGCAAGAAGAAAAAGGCATAAACAACCTAGACATCCCGTCACGCTCACGTCTTCCCCTCCTCCCCAACACATCCCAACGCTACGTCTTCCCCACCCACCCCGCATTGCTGAAAAAATCAAAAAGCCGCGCGCCCTTCTGCGTGTCCAGCCGGCAGATCTCCTTGGCCTGCTTCTTCTTAAGCGTGCCGTTGCTCCGCACCGCCTCCTTGATGATCTGCTCCTTGATCATCAAGTACGGCTTCGGCTGCAGCCGCGTCACCTCGCACAGCCGCGCCTCCTCCGGCGTCAGCAGCTGCAGGTCCGGCGCGCCGTCCTGCGTCAGGGGCAGCGGCGCCACGCCCGAGATGGGCAGGGGGACGTGCTTCTGGCGGGCGGCGCCGAGGAGCAGCAGGTTGGCGAGGCTGGATGGAGAGAGCCCGTTGGTGGTAAGGCTGCCGTTGACACCGTTGCTGCCGTTGACAGCGCCGTTGATGCCGTTGACAAGACCGGCGGTGCCGTCTGCGATGCCGCCGTTGACGAGAACCGGCTTGACGTCTTCGCCTAGGGTGATGCTGCTGCCGGTCATGGCGAAGTCGCCGTTGGTCTGCTGCTGCTGCTGCTGCTGCTGCTGCGTCTGCTGCTGCTGCTGTTGCTGCTGCGTCAGGGCCGGCCGCAGCGGGAGATCCGGCGCGACGAGCAGGGCGGCGCCGCTGGGGGGCTCCGGCGGGGGCGGCTGCTTAGCCCTCGCGCCCGTGGCCATGCGCTCCCTGTCCATGGACCCCATGGGCATGGATTTCTGCACGCGCGTCGCCTTCTCGGCCTCGTAGCGCTCGCCGCTGCGCAGGTCGCCGATGCGCAGGCTGCGCCACTCCTGCAGCTGGAGGATGGCGGTGCGCAGGTTGAGCTCATCCTGCAGGCCCGAGGTGAAGTCCTCGAAGTCGCGGTGGTTCATGATGCGCCCGAACGGCTTCGCGCGCTGGTACAGGTCCTTCTCCTCCTTGGTGCGCCGCTTCTCGAGCTTCGTGTTCTCGCGGTAGTCGAGCAGGTTGTGCTCGAAGATGACCTTCTTGCGCTCGACGCGCTGCGTCAGCCGGCAGTTGTAGATCTCCATGACGGTCAGCTTGAGCTCCATCTCGGGCTCGAGCTCGCCGGTGCGCGGGTTGAGGCCGTCGCCGGGCTCGAACTGCATCAGCTGCACCGCCTCCTCGGCCTCGTTGGCGTACTCGGTCTCGAACTCGAGCCGGCCCGGCATGTACCCCTGGATCTCGTGGCACGAGGGCACGCTAGCCGTCGGCTTCGTCTTGGGCTGCAGCGCGGGCGCGTTCTTCGCCGCCTCGCGGCGCTCCTCGATGCGCCGCTTCTTGCGCGCCTGGAACTCCTCCCGCGGCACCTCGTTGGCCAGCTCGCAGTCGTGCGGGCTGCAGCGCTCCGGCAGGGGGAAGCGCGACGAGTCGACGAAGGTCGACAGGTAGTGGTCCCGGACCTCGTCCTTCTCGCGGAAGCCGCCTATGTGGTCGGCGATGTCCGCCCACGAGCCCAGGCCGTAGATCTCGGCGCCCTCGAGCAGCAGCAGCTCCTCGTCCGCGCCCCACTCCCGGTCGAAGATGGGGAACGAGTTCTGCTCGATGACGCGGTACGAGTGCGTCGCCGGGTCGTGCGCATTGCGCGACTCCCCCTTGGCGAAGCACGACACGCACAGGTCGAAGTCGGAGCATGCCGGGTCCGCACACCTAATGCGGACCTGGGGAGGGCCATCGAGATTACGTCAGCAAGGGTTCCCCCCTCCAGGCACGAGGCTGCATGCGGTAAAGGGTCAAGACTCAAGAGGGTCAGGGTCAGGGTCAGGGTAAGGATGGGAGCGGGTGATGCGCCTCCAGCCGAGGAGAGGCTTGGCAGAGAGATTGAGGCTCTTCCCGGGACGTCCGACAGCCCCCGATGTGAGGCGTGTGTGTGTGTGTGTATGTGTGTGTGTGTGTGTCAGAGGCCGCAACGTACCGTAGACGTAATGTCCGAGGAGCAGACATCGCACACGTACTTGACGCCTCCTTCGCCCCCTCGCGTTGCTGTCTTCTTCCGTATGACGCCCATGGCAGCAGCGTTGGCGAGGGCGGATGGAGGATCGCAAGCAGGACGAGGAGGGCCTCGGGAAGGGAGTGAGGAGGTCGTCGGCGCGGTGTGACCACCGTGAGATCTGGGCTGGAGCAGCGGCCCGAGCGGCCGGGGGATGGTTGGGGTCGTGATGACGAGTGTGGATGGATGGTGGATGGATGTACGAGTACTGTATCTCCGTAATGCTGGATGGACGATGAGAGTAGTAGTAGTAGTAGTAGTAGTAGTAGTTGTAGTATGCAGTAAGTGCGTCGGGCTACCTATCTCTCGCACAGAGGGTCGTCAAGGGGTCGAAAGCGAGCGAGGAGAAAGCGCAGAGGCCGGCTATGACGGGAGAGGGGGCGATATGGATGGAATCGCAGGGGATGAGGCGGAAGTCGATGGCGATGCGCGAGCGTTCTTGGGGGCGGCAGGCTGAGGTCGGTTCGGTTTCTCGAGGGAGCGCCTGGATCTGGATGTGGCGATGCCGGCCGAGCCTGGAGACGCGATCTGGCGGCTGTGGAGGCTTCAGAGGCTTTCGGGGCATCGAGGCCGCGCTGGCGGGCGCTGACGGGCTGCCGTTGGCAGGAAAAGGCGGCGGGTGGCTTGATCCTGGTGCTGTGGCTGGGGCAAACACGTGACATGTCATGCCTCCGGGGGTTCCCTCCAGGGTAGGTGGATGGATGGATGCATCCACCTCGGATTCAATGTATGGATCGAATTATTCGAATAAAATTGAATTCAATACTCCGTACTCCGTACATGTACCTGGTACAGACCCAGCACATGTATAGGAGTACATGTACCCAGTACAGACTCAGCATACCTTATGTGTATGAGCACCTACTCGTACTTCCAATGTCGGGATGAGGCCATCGTGCATGCATGGACTCGTGCGAGCAGTCAGAGATGCCTCTGTATTCTCTCGCACGATGACGGCCACATGGCCTTCTCTACGATTCACGCTCTGCTCCAGTCACCGTCGAGACGTGGTGTCCTCGGACGAAGACGACTCCCGGCTAGGATGCCATCCACGAGGAGACCAGGCCCGAGGATCGCCGTTCTCGTCGTCGGTGTCACGCGCCGCCCCCCCTCTAGGGATGCGCTAATAATTTGAAGTCGGCCCGTTGAAGGCTGCTCGCGACCGAGATCGCATGTGGATGGTTGCGCCGATCTTGCGGGGCCTCCATCGAGGTCCCGATCTCGACCTCTGCCTCCTCATACCGACCTCAACCTCTGCCTCCTCATATGTTTATGGCCTGATCGACGGCAGGAATATCGCAGAGTCCCCTTGGCTCTCTCTCCTCGGATCCTGCCCTTGGACCTCCATCGTTCAAGTGTCTTTCTCCTCCGTCATCCTCCACCGACGACGCCGGCATCATGGCAGACAAGGTCCTCGACGACATCTCCCACAGGAGATTCAACCCGTTGATCAACGAATGGGTCCTCGTCTCCCCTCACCGGACGAAGCGGCCGTGGCAGTAGGTGAAGACCCGGGGGATGGGGAGATCATCATCAATGTCAATACATGTACGCTGACTCCTCCAGGGGCCAGAAGGAATCCGTTGTGGAGGAGAACCTCCCGGACTACGACCCCAAGGTGGGCATCGCACGATCTCTGTCGGGCATTGCGGAGTAGGACCATGACTCACGCGAGACGCAGTGCTATCTGTGCCCCGGAAACTCCCGGGCATCCGGCGACCAGAACCCGGACTACCAGAAGACGCACGTCTTCGTCAACGACTTCAGTGCCCTCGTCGAGGAGCAGCCCGACTACGAGGCCGATGAGGCAGATGACTGTAGGCCCTCGATCCCCCCCCCCCCTTGTCCTCGCCGTCTATCATCCCATCTGACTGACCCTCCAGCCCTCGAGTCCCGCCTCCTCAAGGCCCGCGGCGCCAAGGGCCGCTGCTACGTCGTCATGTTCACCCCCCGCCACAACGTCACCATCGCCGACATGACCCCCCCGGAGATCCTCCCCACCATCGAGCTCTGGACGCGCATCTACGCCAACCACCTTTCCGCCACGAACCCCCTGCGCCTCGTCACCGCCAACCTCTCCACCCTCTCCGTCGCCGCGCACGAGGCCCCCGCCCCCCCCGCCTACGACCTCGCCTACATGCAGATCTTCGAGAACAAGGGCGCCGTGATGGGCTGCTCGAACCCGCACCCGCACGGGCAGATCTGGACGTCGTCCCACGTGCCCGTCGAGGTCCGCAAGGAGATGGACCAGATGAGCGCGTACCGCGCCCGCTACGGCGGCAGCCACCTGCTCGGGGACTACGTCGCGCTCGAGCTCGCCAAGGGGGAGCGCGTCGTCTGGCGCAACGACGCCTTCGTCGTGCTGTGCCCCTGGTGGGCCGTGTGGCCCTTCGAGACCATCGTCATCCCGACGAGGCACGTGCGGGGGCTCGTCGACCTCACGGCCGAGGAGAGGCTCATGTTCGCCGAGGCGATCCAGGAGGTCGCCCGGAGGTACGACAACCTGTTCCAGTGCCGGTTCCCCTACAGCGCCGGCATCCACCAGGCGCCGCTCAAGGGCACCGATGCCGAGGTCGAGGACATGTACATGCACATGCACTTCTACCCGCCGCTGCTGCGGTCCGCGACCGTCAAGAAGTTCCTGGTCGGGTTCGAACTGCTGGCGGAGCCGCAGAGGGACATTACGCCGGAGCAGGCTGCGGCCCGCCTTCGAAGCTGCGGGGGGACCTTATACCGGACATTGCAATAGACGTTTTCTTCTCGTTTGATCATGAAAATAGAAAGGGAGAAAAAAAAAAGGGGGGGGGGGGGCTGGGGGGATCCAATACGGCCATGGATCGACGACTATGTCACTCTCTATCATCGCCGTATGTACTAGTAGTATTCCGTGTGAAATCGCTGGATGGATGAACGTCTTAACCCTCCACGTAGAAGCTCCTCACCGAGGGCATCCACACCAGCGCCACCGTCGCGAACGTAAAGGGAAACACCTGCGGCAGCCCAACCTTCTGGATGCTCTGGAACACCCACAGCTCGCTCGCGAAGTGCCCCAGCGCGACGACGTACGTCCACATCGCCAGGTCGTACATGGTCGGGACGTGCAGGTTGTAGGCGGCGTAGCAGCGGACGAGGCAGGTGACGAGGGTCCAGGTGCCGAAGAGCCGCGCCGCGAGGGGCGTCAGCTGGTCGGCGGCCCGGGGGTCGGCGGGCGCGGCGACGAGCTTGTCGACCGAGTCCTCTGGGTTGAAGGCGGGCGAGGCGGGGGGCAGGCGTGCGTTGCGGGTGAAGCGGCCGTTGTAGAGGCGGCGGGAGTAGTGGAGGGTTTGGAAGTTCTGGATGCAGTTGCCGATGGAGAGGGCGGAGAGCTGATCACGCCCAGGTATTGTGAGTAACCTGGGAAGGATGACGGCAGAGGAGGGTTTGGGGGGGGGGGGGAAGGGGGGAGAAGGGAGGGGAATTGGTCGAGGAGGAGGAGGAGGAGGAGGAGGAGGAGGGAGGGCCATTGGGACTTACGACGAGCATGTAGTACGGGAGAATGCCCTTGGCGGGCGGGAGGAGGCTCTTGAGGAGGTCCATGACTGAGGTTGCAATGGAGGACGTGGGGATGGCGAAAATGGCGAGGATGATGAGGATGGTGAAGAGGCTGGAGGGCCGAGTGAAGGCGGAGGTGAAGTTGAGGCTTTCGAGTTGATGCACTGCGACGTCGGAACGCTAACAGTGCCCTGGGAGGGGTACCTCTGGCAATGCGATCTGGACCGAGCAACAGGAAGTCCCTCTTTAGGCTTTCTGCTAGGGACCTTACCTGGAGGTTCACCCCATCTCAGGAACCACTGCAGGCACCTGCAGGTTACCTCATGGATGGATGCCTCGGTATAAGAATGATGGGCTCGAGGATGTTTCTGAAGACAATGACGAGGATGAGGACGCTGACGAGGACGAAGAAATCTGTACGGAGTACTCCGTACACAGTGTTGATGATCGTGACCCTGCCTCTGCTGGTCAAACCGGCATGTGATGTCGCGATTGTTGAGGCCGGCCTTGAACAGTTCTGTCGGTGCCGAGATGGTGCGGGATGTTGTCCTCAACAAAACCGCGATAGCTGCATAAGTAGCCGCTGCCGCCGATCGTCACATATTGATGACTGGAGCTTCCGCAACCCCTCCAAACTTCTTCATTTTTTTTCTTCTCGTCCTTGAGCAAGCTGTCTTGGCCATGGACTTCGTCACGCAGATCGTCGAGAATGCGCCCCCCGTGCCCCAGTCTGCCCAGCTGCTGCTGGCGGGCATTGGGGCCGTTGTGCTGGGGTCCAAGTTCCTGAGCTATCTGAAGCTTCTTCTCAGTGCCTTCTTGCTGCCGGGCACAGACGTGAGTGCAGATCAATGATCCATGTCCTATCAACGGATCCAAGAGTCGACGAAGAAGGGGGGGAAGAGGAAGAGGAAGAGGAAGAGGAAGAGGAAGAGTCTGGTCCAGGCCATTCTGCTGACGTCTCCCAGCTCCGCAAATATGGCAAGCCCGGCACCTGGGCCGTCGTCACGGGCGCCTCGGACGGCCTGGGCAGGGAGTACGCCCTCCAGCTCGCCGCCAAGGGTTTCCACCTCGTCCTCGTCTCCCGCACGCAGTCCAAGCTCGAGGCCCTCGCCGCCGAGATCGAGGCCAAGCACGCCTCCCCCCCGGTCCAGACCAGGGTCCTCGCCATGGACTTCGCCCGGGACGACGACGCCGACTACGAGCGACTCGCCGCGCTCGTGCGCGACCTCGACGTCGGCATCCTCATCAACAACGTCGGCCAGAGCCACAGCATCCCCGTGCCCTTCCTCGAGACGCCCGCCCAGGAGCTCCAGAACATCGTCACCATCAACTGCCTCGGCACCCTCAAGGTCACGCAGGCCGTCGCGCCCGTGCTGCAGCGCCGCCGGCGCGGGCTCATCCTCACGATGGGCTCCTTCGGCGGCTGGACCCCGACCCCGCTCCTCGCGACGTACTCCGGCAGCAAGGCCTTCCTGCAGCAGTGGAGCAACGCGCTGGCCGCCGAGCTGGCCGACGACCGCGTCGACGTGTACCTCGTCCTGAGCCACCTCATCACGGGGGGCATGAGCAAGGTGCGCCGCCCGAGCCTGCTCGTCCCGACCCCCAGGGGGTTCGTCCGCGCGGCGCTCGGCAAGGTCGGGCTCGGCGGGTTCCAGGCCGCGCCGTGGACGTACACGCCGTGGTGGAGCCATGCGTTCATGCTGTGGGCCGTCGAGAGCATCGCGGGCGTGGCGAGCCCGGCCGTCATCTGGTACACCAAGAAGATGCACGTCGACATCCGCCGCCGCGCGCTCCGCAAGCAGGCCCGCGAGGCCAAGAAGGAGTAGAGGAATGGGAGGAGGGGGGGGTCCATCCCATGTTCTCTGGCAGTGATATACGGAGTACACGATCGTGGATTGTAAAGCTTAGAACGTGAACGGCGTTGGTGAACCGTGATCATTGATATTGAATACATCCAGACATCCATGTACTCGGCTGATTCACCTCGTGTGAGCCATCCATCTCTCTGATCCCTTCCAGTGCTTCTCCTGCTTCAATATATGCATATGGAAATCGATCCCCTTGTCCATCCATCGAGAGTACATGTATCAATCAATATCAGTGTTGGATGGATGGAGGGTGGATGCCATCAGTGAGATTCGCCATCATTGATCAATTGTCTGTTCACCCTCCTCCACTTGAATCCACCTGAGGCCATCGTGATCCCACAGCGCGGCGCCACAGTGAATTACAGGGAGTACGTGGCCATCGAACAGCCTCTCGTCCCCTATAATCCTCCCATCCCCCCCCCGCTAGCGCCCCGAAAACCCTCGACCGCCGCCCTGAAGCCCCCTGAAGGACTCCATCCAGTCCTCTGGAGGATCAAGCCTCGTCTGGCTACCCTGTAGACCGGATTAGGACTAGCGCATGGGCGGCCATTGACGGGCGAAAAATGCAAGAGCGACTGGGCGAAGCTGCAATTCGAGACTTCCTTCCACTTGTGATGCTTCACGATCCAACATCTTCCTCCTCCTCCTCCTCCTCCTCCTCTTCCTCCTCCTTCGCCGCCTCCCCCTCCTCGCCAGCATCGTGTCAACGGGCGCCGCGACCCCTCTCCATCCCGACCGACAGCCGATTACAGACAAGGGGGGGACTTGACCACCGGACCCACGCGACACGACGCCTAGGGCTGCTCCTCAGGACCTGACCAGCGCGTCTCCTCCCCCTCCTCCTCATCATCATAACCCACGGCATTGGGAGAAGAGACAGCGAGATTGAGGGTCAGAGGATACTCGAGGAGAGACAGGAATCCAGACAGAGAGGGAGACAAGGAGAAACGGAAGGACAACGACGAGAGAGAGCAAGACAGAGACCAAGACAGAAAGGAAGACGGCGAGAGAGAGAGAGAGAGAGAGAGAGAGAGAGAGAGAGAGAGGCAGACAAGACTGCCAGCCAGGACTCAGCCCGGTGGCCACGCCCGAGCTGCCGCCCGCCATGTCCTTCCCCCCGATGACGCCGGCGCGCCCTGTGCCCGGCGCATTCCTCAACACGCCGGCCATCGCCCAGAAATACGCCCAGCAGCAGCAGCAGGACCCCGTGCGTCGGCAGCTTTTCCCTAGCCAGGAGACTCAGAACGCCCACGGCCCCGCGGCCTCCAGCTCCGGCATGGCATCGCAGGCGGGGGCCGCGGCGGGGACGACGGCGACCACGAACAACACCTCCACCGCCACCTCCAACAACAGCTCCAACGCCATCCCCAGCAACACCCTCAGAGGCGCATCCGCAGCGGGCCCCACGACGGCGGGCGTCGACGGCGCGGGCCTGGCGTCCTTGAACCCTCTGCCGCCCCCACGCGCCGAGAACGTCCCTCCCGTCCTCAAGGCCGCCAGGGCTATCAATTCGTTCCTCCAGCTCGACGAGAGCTTTCCCGATCTGGATTCCTACTGCAGACGTGAGCTTCCCTCTCCGCCCGTGACTTGTTGGAGCTATGCCCTTGCTGACTCTGGCTCCCAGAAGGAGCTTCCTCCGACTATGAGCTCTCCGGCGCGGATACCGCCTGGGCCCCGTTCCAGAAGACCAACATGTACCCGATCCCGAACTCGGTCTTCGACCACTACAACACCGGCCAGCTGCAGACCCTCATGGGCCTCTTCGCCGAGCTCAACCACGCCTGGGTCGTCATCGACAACTCGCTCTTCCTCTGGGACTACACACATCCGGATCCCGAGCTCATCGGCTTCGAGGACCAGCCGCACACGATCCACGCCGTGGCCCTCGTGCCCCCGAAGCCCGGCATCTTCGTCGGCACCATCACGCACATCCTCGTCGTCGCCACCTCCTCCGAGCTCATCCTGCTCGGCGTCTCCGCGACAGACACCCCCGCGGGCACCAAGGCCGTGGCCCTCTACCAGACCAAGATGGTCCTGCCCATCCGCGGCAACGACATCCGCGTCATCAGCGGCTCCGCCGACGGGCGCATCTTCTTCGGCGGCTGCAGTGACACCGACATCAACGAGCTCTACTACCAGTCCGAGGAGAAGTGGTTCTCGAATCGGTGCGGTAAGGTCAACCATTCGAACCCCGGCTGGTCCTCCGTCGTCACCCTCCAGTCCGTCTGGGCCCATAAGGAGCCCGAGCACCTCGTCGACATCGTCATCGACGACTCCAGGAAGCTCGTCTACACCCTCTCCAGCACCTCCACCATCCGCACCTACCACATGGAGGGCTCCGACCGCCTGACCAAGGTCATCGAGAAGACCAAGCTGCACTGCCTGCGCGACATCGCCCACATGAACTTCCCCTCGCGCCTCCTCACCGAGAAGATCAAGATCGTCTCCATCAGCCCCATCTCTAAGCAAGAGGCCTTCAAGCTGCACCTCATGGCCCTCACCGACACCGGCTGCCGCCTCTTCTTCAGCGCCACCAACGCCTCCTCCTACCTCTACACCACCCAGGGCAGCCTGGCCCCGCAGAGCATGCAAGTCCAGTTCATCAAGTTCCCGCCCTCGCCGGCCGCGGGAAGGCGCTCCGGTCACTTCGTCAACGCGGCTCAGGGGGCCGCCGACTCCGTCGACCTCGAGTCCACCATGCTTGTGTCGAGCAGGCAGGGCTCCCGCTTCCCCCCGGGCTACTTCCTGGACTTCGTCACCAACAGGGCCGGTGACGCGTCCACCGACTCCCTTTTCATCGCGGGCCCCGAGACTGGCAGGATCAAGAAGACGTCCCCGACCACGCCGACGAGGTACTTCGAGAACGCCAGCTGGATCGACATCGGCAGCCGGGCCGAGGCGGTCGGCCTCATCACGAAGCCCTTCGCCGCGGCCAGCCAGCCGATCGGGTTTGGCAACGAGCTCGCCATCCAGTTCGACGAGCCCCCGAGCGAGTTCGCCGTCCTCACCAACACAGGCGTCCACGTCATCCGGCGGCGCAGGCTGGTCGACATGTTCGCGGCGGCGATCCGCGAGGCGCCCGGCGACGAGGCGCTGGACGCCATGTGCAGGGGCCTGAACCAGGTGTACGGCCGCGTGGAGACGGTCTCGACGGCGCTCGCGGTCGCCTGCGGCCACGGCGGCGACTCGAGGCCCGGCTCGGTGAGGGCCATCGACCGGGCCACCGAGGATCGGGCGAGGGGGCTGTTTGTCGACTTCGGCGGCCAGCCGACAATCGTGGAGACGGACGGCTCGTCGCTGACGACGGACTCGGTCAAGCTATCGTCCCGGCACGACGCGCTGGCCCTCTATCTCTCCCGGCTGATCCGGCAGCTGTGGAAGACGCCCGTGATCCAGGCCGGGCTGGCGGGCAACGGGACCATCAGCGTCGTCTCGGCCGTCCCGCTGCCGAAGCTGACGACCGTGCAGGAGAACCTCGAGCGTCTCAGGCGATTCATCGACACCAACAAGGGCCTCATTCAGGGGATGTCCGGCCCTTCGGACCTGCAGCGCGTCGCCAGCCGGCAGGAGGAGGTCGCCCTGCAGGCCGAGCACCAGGCGCTGCACTCGCTGCAGAAGCTGATGGAGAGCATCTCCGAGGGCATCTCGTTCGTGCTCATGCTCTTCGACGAGCGCGTCTCCGACATCTTCGCCAGGATGGACGACGCGGCGCGGCAGCATTTCCGGGAGCTGACGTACGAGAAGCTCTTCTCGCAGGCCGATGGCAGGGAGCTGGCCAAGCTGCTTGTCAAGGCCATTGTTAACCGCAACATCGAGAGCGGCTCCAACGTCGAGACCGTCGCCGACGCCCTGCGGCGCAGGTGCGGCAGCTTCTGCAGCCCCGACGACGTCGTCACGTTCAAGGCGCAGGAGCAGCTCAAGCGGGCCTCGGAGCAGCCCCTCAACACCAACCAGTCGCGGATCCTGCTCAACGAGAGCCTGACCCTCTTCAAGAAGGTCGCCGGCAGCCTGACCCTGTCCAACCTGCAGGCCGCCGTCGCGCAGTACGTCGAGCTCAAGTACTACGCCGGGGCGATCCAGCTGTGCCTCAACGTCGCCCGGGAGTCGGACAGGGGCAACACGGCGCTGATGTGGATCAACGACGGCAAGCCGGCCAATGACCCGCGCATCGCCGCCTTCGGCGAGCGCAAGCGCGCCTACGACCTGATCCACGAGGTGCTGACGCATCTCGACGCCGCGTCGAGCGCCGAGCCCCTCAACATGGACGGGCGGCCGACGCTGATCGCGACGAAGCGCAACGAGGCGTACGACGTGGTCAACGGCTCCGACGACGAGGTCTTCCACTTCGACCTGTACGAGTGGTACATCGAGCAAGGGTGGACGGAGCGCATCCTCGCCATCAGCTCCCCGCACGTGGTCACCTTCCTCCAGCGGCTGGCGATAACGAACGTCCAGCACGCGGACCTGCTGTGCCGCTTCTACACGAACCGCAGCCGCTATTTTGACGCGGCCGAGGTGCAGGCCGACCTGGCCAACTCCGACTTCGACATCGGCATCAAGGACCGCATCCAGCTGCTGAGCCTGGCCAAGGCCAATGCCAACGTGGTGACGGTCGGCGTGGGCCGGCAGCAGCAGCTGAGGCTCTCGCGCGAGGTCGGCGAGTGCCTCGAGATCGCGAACATCCAGGATGACCTGCTCGGCCGGCTGATGCTGGACGATCGGTTAGAATCGGGGCGGAAGGCGGAGGTGTGCCGCGCGCTCGACGGCAAGATGCTGAGTCTTTCCGAGGTAAGTTTTTTGCCTGCTGTACCACACTCAAGAAGTCAAGAGGAACAAATCTACTGTGACCGAGAAGCGAGTAGAAGACTAACTTTCGCCGCAGCTGTTCAACGAGTATGCAGACCAGGCCGGGTACTACGACATCTGCTTGCTGATCTACCACACGGCCAACTATCGCAACACGACGACGATATCCGGGACGTGGGAGAACCTGATCCAGCAGACGCACAATGAGGTGATGGCGAAGCACGAGGCGGCCGAGCAGGAGCGGGACGTGCAGTCGCTGTCGTCGTCGCTGTCCTCGTGCCCGTGGCCGTACGAGGCCGTGACGAGCAAGATCCGGACGATCGCGCACCACACGTCGCTCGACAGCTTCGTCTTCCCCATCCAGACGCTGCTGCCGCAGCTGTGCCGGTACGCGGTCGCGTACAAGCAGGACGCGAGCATCGGCGCGGCGGCGACGTGGCCGGTGCAGCTGTTCCTGTCGCTGGGCATCTCGCACGACATGATCGTGCGCGTGCTCGAGAACATCTTCGACACGCAGGACTACGGCTTCAGCGGGTCGGCGCGCAACCGCGTCGTGGAGACGATCGCGTACGTGGTCGGCGACTGGGTCGCGGAGGTACGGCGGCGGGGCGGCGCGGGCAAGGGCGGCGCGCTGGGGGCGTCGGTGGCGGAGCTGCTGCAGAGGTGTGAGGCGGCGCTGCCGCCGGCGGGGCAGGGCAGCAACCATGGCGGTGCGGATTTGGCGGACGTGCGGAGGACGCTGAGGACGTTGAGGAGGGAGGTGGCTGGGCTGGCGGAGAGGCTTCCTACGGGGAGCATGCGGTTCATGTGAGGGTTAAGGATTGCTTTCTTCGACTGAGGTGGTGGAATGCGAGCAGGATGCGGTTCATGTGTGGGCAGAGGATTCTTTCCTTACCACTGGGGAGGTGGATTCACGGGCGACATGAGGTTCATATGTGGACTCACGGGCATGCGGATCATGTGTGGACCCACGGGCATGCAGTTCATGTGAGGACCCATGGGCATGCGGGTCGCTTGAGGACCCTCGGGCAGGAAGCGGTTCCCATGTCAGGGGTTTCTTTGCTAGTTGGGGGGCTTCGTCCCGTAGAGAAAGTTGGAAGGGTTCAATAGGATTGGGGACAGACAGCGGCGGACTCATGTAAGTAGTAGTAAAGTCTTTGGATGCGAGGTCATACATTCGAAATCATTAGAAAATGAGGAGAGGAGGCAAGGATGAGGAATGAGACATGGGAACTTTGGTCTGGCGCTGGTGTCTTTCGTGAGGGGGGCAAGGGGGGAATCGATGTGGGAGGGAGAGATTGTTGGGATGGATTGTAAGATGATGAGGGTGTTTGGGTATGAATTTGCTGGGCGGGGGGGGATGGAGCAGGGACTTTTGAGCATACTTCCTGACTGCATTTTCTTGTAATGTGCCCCTTCTTCTGGTTGATGATTTTGTTTTGGTGGTGGGATGGATTGGGTGAGCGGCGAGATAGGCGGAGGAGGGGGCAGCGATATGAGGGGAGCATTACGAGCGAGAACACAGGAGAGGGAGAATGTGTGGGAGGAGGAGGCGGAGGAAGGGGTGGAGGCGGGAGGTGAAGAGGCTTGGAGGGGCTTGAAGGGGAGGTGTGGAAGAGGATGGGTTTGGGTTCACGAGCGGTGCTGATTGTGGGAAAGGGGCGAGCAGAGGACATCAATGTCTCGTGAGTAGAACGGTATGGGAAGAAAGGGTTCTTGAGGAGGACAAGCAGAGGACGATGTGTCCATCGAGGGGACGAGAGGAGGACGACATAGTTCATAAGGGGGCACGAGGAGGAGGACACATTTCATCAGGGGACAAGAGGAGGAGGACACATTTCATCAGGGGACAAAAGGAGGAGGACACATCTCATCAGGGGAGCAAGCAACAGACGGCATACTATCTGAAGGGAGGAAGCAAAGGACGACATTCTGTCCGAGGGGGACGAGCAGAGGACGATATCTAGCATGAGGGGAACGAGCAGGGGACGTTGTGTCAAGTAAGCAAAATGGACAAAGGACGGCATACACGTCAGAGGCAACAGCAAGAGGACGACATATGGAACGAGGGCGACGAGGTCGAGGCCGGCATGTCTGGTGTTGGGAACGGGCAAAGGACGACATATATGCTGAGGACTGCATGGTCAGGGACGACATGCTTCATGGTCAGGGACGAGCAAGGATCGAAACTCTACACGGTGAGGGACGAGCAAGGAGACGACATACGACGGCACGTATGGGGACATGGCTTGCCGGAGAGGGGTTTCTAGAGGCAGCATGGTGTGTGTATGATGAATTATAGCTTGTATCTGGTTGTACTCCGTACTTGGAACCGCAAACATGTGGTTGGCCTGCGACTTGTGGTCGGCCTGCATTGCATTCCCCAGGCTGTCAAGGTGAGCTCAAGAGCTGGATTGCTTACGGGCTATGTCCTGTGTCGTCCTGTGTCTGTCTCGATGACGATGGTCTGCCTTGGGGAGCCAAAGTGAAGCCATCACGAGACCCTAACCCCGAGGTCCTGTGGCTGTGCAGTCTCGACTCCGCATGTGGCTCAGCATCCACGATCGCTCCCCCATCTGTGGCTGTGCAAATCTCGTCCATCCGCTTCGCAAGACAAAGACGAAGCGGCGAGCGGCTCGCTCATCCGCCCACGATCCGGCCACGTCGTTGCGTCATCGAAGCCGCCATGGACCACGCGCCCTGCTGAGCATCCGTTGCTCGTCTCTTCCCCTTCCTCCTTCTTCTCTCCTCTCCTCTCCTCCCCCGGAGGACCCCTCCGCAATCGAAGCCACCGATCCTGGTATGCGCCGCGCGCGATGCTCGGGACACATGTTCTGGCCCTGGCCTTGAGCGCGCTGGCGCGAGTCGCCGCCGCGATGCCGGAGGATGGGCTGCCGTCGTATCACTATGGCGCGCCGATCCACGTCGAATGCATGAACCGCAGCTCGTGAGTCGTCTCATACCCGTCGCCGAGGACAAGGCACCGGTTCTCGCACCGGAACACTGGCCTCCAGCCAGTCGACTTGGACCATTCCCCGCTGACAGCTTCCCCCAGGGACACGGGCGAGCACATCGAGAACGAGAAGCACGAGCTGCAATGGGCCCCCTTCCCCGTGTGCTCCGAGACCAACCAGCCCCTCCAGTTCGAGTACGGCGTGGAGACCGAGCTCAACTGCACCATCGCCACCGTCACCGACGCCTTCTTCCACCTCCTCGAGTTCTACATCGACGCCGACGCCCCGCTCTCCTGCCGCGTGCCCTCCCGCCCGGCCGCCCACTCCGACATCATCGGCGAGGCCCCCCTCGCGCAGGAATTCGTGCCCCTCGTCTTCGCCCTCGCCGGCACCCTCCAGCTCAGCCACATCCACATCAGCACGCACCTCAACGTGCTCCTCCACAGCACGCCCAAGCACCACCTGCACGCGCACGACAGCGGCGTGCTCGACTCCGCCGTCTCGTACAGCACGAGCCCGCTGAGCCATGTCGCGAGGGGCGGCGAGCTCTCCCGCCGGCTGATCATCGGCGACCCGCTGCCGCTGCGGTTCTCGGTCCGGTGGTTCCCGACGCCGGCGCTGCCGAGGACCGAGGGGCGCGTCGAGTGGCAGGGCTTGGGCGGGAATGGCTTCGCGACGACGGCGTTCTACTCGCTTGTGAGCTTTGTCGCGGGCGGGCTGGCGAGCGGGATGTACTGCCTGGGCGTGGTGCTGCCGAGGCGGCTGAGCAAGCGCGCGATGGGGGGGGCGACGCCCTTGGGGCACGGCGTGGGCAACGGCTGGGGCTACTCCAAGAGGGATTGAAAGAAAATGATTGTGTCTTTGGCTCAGGGATACTGAGTGTATGTCTTGGCTTCTGGGTGTGTGGATGCTCTCTGCTTGGCAAGGCGTTTTGGTGGCTGAATGTAGATGCTAAGTACGGCGGCGCAAAATACAGGCACGGAGAGCTTCGATCGGCTCACGAGCCAGCGAGACTCGAAGCAACAGATTTTTTGGGTCTATCACAAGCAGCAAAGCTTTCCCCCTTTTCTTTTGTTCTTTCTTTCTTCCTCCTCCTCTACGACACCGTTTCTTGGCTGATAGATGGCGGGAGCACGGGTCCAGGCTGCCATCATCACACCGACTTTCAGTCCTACTGCGTCTTCTTGGCCTTGTCTGCGACCCTGAGCCGCGCAAGCAGCCTCATGTACATGTCCACCGTCATCACCGCCGCTGTCGTCCAAATCAGTACAACAGCAAACCACACACAGATGCCCAGGGAACGGGGCCGCCCGCCCGCAGCACAGGCAGCACCCGTCCCCTTGGCAGGAGATTCACGCATCACACAGAGGAGAACAGGGTCACTCACGGATCAGGCAAAAGGGGAAATACAGCCCCCAGATGAGCATGTTCTTCTTCTCCATCGGCATGTCCGCCTCGGTGAAGTACATGGACTCGTAGATGACGGGCCCCGTCGTGCACGCGACGAGCAGGCCGTGCACGAGGGCGGCGAGCTCGGCGGGCGCGGTGAGCGCGCGGCGCGAGCCGAGGAAGGGCAGGAGGTAGAGCTCGATGGGGAACTGGCCGAACATCTGGATGAGCAGGAAGGCGTCAAACCAGGCGTGCGGGGGCCGCGCGGACGTCGGGTTGGTGATGTCGTGCGAGTAGAAGGGGTCGCCGGAGAAGGCGGAGTATGTCTCGCGGACGGTGACGAAGAAGTGGAGGGGGGCGTCGGGGGCGCGCCAGAGCCAGGAGGGGTAGAAGACGATGGAGTCCATGGCTGGGGAGATTAGCGAAACATTCACGTCCATACATGATGCTCATGGCATATGCAATAGATGACGAGAGGGAGGACGCATCAGGCGGGGAGCAATAGGGAGCAGCTTTGGGAGATCGGCTGCTTGGGACGTACCGATGATGGCCACGAGCTGAATGGCCATGAGGCCCAGGTAGATGTAGTCGCGGAAAGGCTTTGTTTGCGCCATGATGACCGGCAGAAGCTACTACTAGGTATTGGATCGGAACTGTCTGGAGACCAATCGTGTACGTTCGAAGCAGCTCTTGGGAGGCAATGCTCTTGTCCAATGGCGAAGTTCGGAGGCAACTGTCCGGTATGTGAAGCGATTCCCAGGTCAGAGAGCTCACGAAGGGAGACTGAGAGAAGACATGAGAGAGAGAAAGATGGCGTCCACAGCAGAGGCAAACTCAATGGACAAGCTCGGCCGGACGGGAGGAAGCTCGTCAGGCTCTCCCCGCCTCTCGGCCGCGTTGGTGCCCGTACGAGTACTCGTACGAGTAAACTGGTCTCCCAAAGTGGGTTTCCCTGCAGGCCCCCGCACAACCGCGTCTGAGATGGACCCTTGCAGAGCTCTTATCGGTATGCCGAGGATCCCGTACATTCAAGTTGTTATGTGAGGAAAGGCTGGATTGCAGAAGGACGCCGTCAGCATGAGCATGGGCAGGCAAAAGGAAGAGTACCGCTGCTCGTGGGAGTACCAGTGCCAGTAAGCGCACCTCGTCCTCCACGCCCCGCTTACAGACACTCGTGCTCGTACGAGCCTCAGGAGCCGCTGCGTGAGCCTTACCTGTGAGCCGATGACGCCGAGAGCGCGAGCCGATCTGGTACTCCATACGGAGTACATGAAGCTTCTGGGGTGGAATCAGCAAGGGTCCCCCCCCTGGAAGCCGAAGCCTCGAGACGAAGCCATGAAGTCAACAAAAGCACGTGATCTAAAGCATGACCTGACACGTGATACCCCTCACGCCCAACGACAACATCAACATCAACAACATCACCGTCGTCATCGTCATCGTCATCAAGAACCAAAGGACAGCTTCCACGACGAATTGATGAGTCGTGATACGCAAGCCGCCAATGGTCCGACCATCGCAAGCGGGCTTGCCCGTCCCACGGGCGTCCGAGCCCCGAGTCCAGCCCGGCACCGGCGCCGCACATCCCTGACGCGACGGACACACTCGACCTCAGCCTCGCGACTGGCTGGCCATTCCGTCTCCCCGTTGCGACCCTCATATGCCCGCGCACGCTCGTCTCGAGATGCTTGTGTGGCGTCCCGAAGAACGGGATCGACCAGTCAGCGCGGCAGCGATTCAGTCGCTCTGGATGGACCAGTCGCCGCCGCAGTCTGCCGCCAGCTCCATGTCCTCTACAGAATACTCCTCACTCCCCTCTTCTTTTTCTGGTCAGGAATTCTCCGGCGTCTACTCCGTACCCCCGAGTGCTTCGCTGGCATTGTTTGCTTCACCGACGGCAGCAGCGCTGATAATCACCAGACGGCCACCCACGGCCTTCCCAGGACGATGCACCCATCCATCAAGACATCCGTTCCTCCGTCAATCAACCCACCGTCATGTCATTCTCTCATCTGCTCATATGCATCCATCACACGCATCGCACGCATCATCATCTATCACCTCTGCATCTCTCCCCAAGCCGTGTCTCCGCAATGCAGCGCGGCACAACGCGGTCGTGGAGTCGGGTTGTTGGCCGGCGATGAGAAACACCAAGAACACACCGCACGCCCAGAACAAGCGAAACAACGCGACGCCTCAAGGGAGTGTATACCCCTCATGCACGTCATGCCGGGAGATCGCCAGCAGAGATGCCGCCGTGCCTAATTGCCGTGGCCGCGCGCCGCACAAAGATCAACAAGAACGGCAGCTCGGCCAACTAGTAGCCAGGGCCATCCTCTGTGCATCCGAATGCGAAGAGCCTACGGCGTTACCGGGAAAGATTTCTCTCTCAAGGTGAATGGCGCACTTGTGTTCGTACCAACCCTCAACAGCTGCTGCACGGTAGCGTTCCGACAGCGCGTCATACAGAGGAAGATGAAGGGGGGGGGGGGGGAGAACAAGCAGAGGCATAGGATGAGGAGGGGGGGCGCGCAGAACCAGATACCCAGGAGGGGGCGCGCGCAGAAGCAGGTCACGCAGGGGGGGGGAGCGCGCAGAACATCCCCGTTCCTAAATGGCTCCCCGAACCCGAGGGGCCGGATGACGTCTATGCGCGCTGCACCCTCTGTGAGGCATGATTCGAAGGCTCGTTTCCTGCTGCTTGCATCTGTGCGTGGGAGAGCTTGGAACGCGCTGCTGGAGCTGGTGAGTGGTGTTTGGCCATGCAGTGCTTCGCTGTTCATGCAATTCCATCTGTCTGTCTCCCCATCCCGTCTGCTTTTTCCAGCGCACGCACGCTAGGACCTCGCATCGTGGCCTCTTGCAGGTGAAGAATTTGCTGACATGGTTGGGAGGGATTTGCGTAGGAGTGTGCGTTGGAAGACTTCGTCACGCCGTCGGTTTTCGTCGGTCCGCTGTGATTCACGGACGCGGGGAGTCACGATGGCCCTTGTCCAAAGGGGGAACGACAACCACAATGACGAGGCCGACGATGGCGTGATGACAACGACAGCGAGGGCGTCGACAACACAGACAATGACAGCAATGAATTGTCGAACTGTTGCTCTGTGAATCGGCCCGGGCGGGGCTCCCGAAGAAGTGAATCATCGACCTCAAGACACGTCGCTGAAGGGTCCCAATCTCCCCTCTGTCCGTGTCGTCTTCCCGGAGTCGTCCTGTTCCCAGGTCTCTCGTGTGGTCTCCTACATGGTCTCTTGTGTGGTCTTCTGTGTGGTCTTCTGTGCGGCCTCCTTCGCGGCCCTCTGTGTCGCCTCCCATGGCCACTTTCCTGTGTCGTTCTCTAGTCACTCCCCTGTGTCACTCTCCATGTCGTCGCCCTGTCTCGTCTTTCATGCCGTCACGTCCCCCGTTCCACCAACAGACCTGCATCCCGAATCGTCTGCGCATCCCGCCGCGCAGCCCGTCCCCGAAACTCCTCCCCGCGCCCTTCACGACCGCCACTCTCTCTCCACCGTTGCACGTCTCATCCCGCATGTCCTTGTCCCGGAAACCACAGATCCAAAAGCCTCCGCTCGGTCCACGCCCCGCCGAATCAACCTGCTCGATCCGCGCCCAGCCAACACCACCTCACCTCCACGCAGAAGCCCATGATCTAAGACTCCCAAGTCCATCAACCAACACGACATTAACATCTTCTTACACAGCAAGCCTATCGTCTACGGCTTCCATCATCGACGGCATCATACATCTACGGCATCCACCATTTACGACATCCATCATCTACCGCGGAATCCTTCCAAATGCCTCCGTGGAAGCGCCTCTACCTCGTCCTCCGCATCCTCGCGTGCATTCTCCGCTGCCACGAGATCCTCCACCCCCCATCGCGGCAACCCCGTCCTCTCAAGCCAGACGTCTCCTGACCACCACCATGTCTCCTACCTGCTCAAGTCCCGGGAGTAGATCCGAGAAGGGGATCTAGATGCGCTGCCCGTCTCTCGTCACACATCCACTGGAAACCCAGCCACTGTGTCCTCGGATCCTCAACCCTTCCACAGCACGATGACTTGAGACCTGCGTGGGCGGGGAGCCCCGTGAGCGGACAGGGTTTGCGACGCAAGGGATGTGCGAGACAAGGGCTCTTTTGACATGTCACCAACAGCGAGCGAGACACGGGGGGGGGGGGGGAA
>NIGD01000012.1:609005-631218 GCA_003055185.1 Escovopsis sp. TC
GGGGTGGGAGGGTGGCCCAACAATGAATGCTAGGGAGGATCAACATCAAATGGGAGGCTCATCTACGAATGGGGGCTCATCTACGAATGGGGGCTCATCTACGAATGGGAGGCTCATCGGCAAAATGCTTCACGACGAATAAGAGCCTAACCACGAATCGATTCACACCTATAATACAGTCAGCGGATCCGATTAGGAGCATTAGTTAAAGACTTAATTAAAGCTTAAAGAGCCTAAAAAGCAAATACGTAATTTAAGACCTTTTTATCTATAGAAGTTATAGTATATAGGCTATTTAGCCTACGTATATATGTAATATATACCTTAAGCGTATAAATTAGTAGTACTTTTACTTTAGTATTTATTATCTTTTATTTTAGCTTATTATATACCTCTTAGCTAATAAAGCTATTTACGCTTCTTTAGCTGCTGCTTAAAGACTTAACTGTTACTAACTTCTAGTGTTTAGCTGCTCTTAAGTAGCTATCTTAAGAGTACTATACTAAGCCTTTGTTTAAGCGTATAAGTATACTATAGGCGTAAGCTTTATATTCTACTATATATGCTTATACCTACGTTTAAAGGTAAAGTAAATGCTACGTTAATAAAAAAGATAATAAAAAATAATACTAAGATAAATAAAGCTTTATTTTACTTTTACTAACTTTATAATCTATATTTAGTATAATCTTATTTTTTTTTTTATATATTTTCTTAGTTTAAGCTTTTTTCTTTCTTTTAGTATTAGCGCTTAAACTATTATTAAAAGCTTTATAATTATTTTTTTATACTTTGCTTATTAATCTTTAATTTCTTAAAGCTTATTAATTTAAGTACTTTTTTTTCTTTTTTATAGATAAAGTTTACTTAAATTTTACTATACTTCTTTTAGTTTTTTTTTTTTTATTTTTTTTTAGCTTTTCTTTTACTTTTGCTTTAATCCTTAACATTAAAAAAGCTTTTAACTATAAGCTTTAGTTCTTAGAGTAGTTTAAGCTACTTAGTAAACGTAGTATAAGTACTAGTTCTTTAGCTTAGTAAACTTATATTATTATTTAACTGCTATAGAAACTAAGACTTTAAAGCAATAGTATAATTACTACCTTAAGCTTATATCCTTTTTTACTATTAAGCTTACTAAGCTACCTTAGCTTATACCTAAGCTTTTACTAAAAATTACTACTTAAGCTTTACTAAAGACCTTTTGCTTTAAGCACTACTTTACTGCTTCTACGCTTAAGTTTAAGATAGTACTAGCTATTTAAAATAGTAAGGTTTATAAGTTAGCTTAAGTTATAAAAAAGAAAGCTATAGCTATATTATAGCTAGTTTTTAACGCTTCTTTTAGTACCTTTTCCTTTGCTTTTAACTATTTATATTAACTTATTATATAATTAGTATATATAGTCTTAGATTTTTAAGAAAAAGACTATAATAAATTACTAAAAGGTAGCTAGTAATCTAAATAAGTATACCTTTTGCTAAGCGTAAAGGTATACTTATAAGGATATATAAGTACTACCTTAATAATCTTTTAGCTTTATAAATATTTACTAACTACTAAAAAGCTATCTATTATAGCAGTAGCTTGCTTTATATACTATTAACTTAATTAAGAAGAATAACTTAGTAAACGTTCTTATATATTAGCTTACCTTCTTTCTTAGTACTTTAAAGAAAAAGAAAAAAGCTAATAGTTTATAAGAGCTAAATACTTATAAAACTATACTAAAAGCGCTAGTTAACCTTACTAACTATAATCCTACTACTATCTTTAACCTTAATATTATAAAGATTAGCAAAAACAAAGATAACAAAGACCTAATCTTATACCTTATAAGTATAAAGGCTTAATAGTACTTTTAGCGCTATATAAAGCAAAAGAAGGCTAAGTTTCTTTTAACTAGTAATATAATAAAGTAGGCGTAGTATTAGTAGTAGTATAATTCTAAATATACTAAGGAAGTTTAAGTTTTAGAATTTAAAAAAAGAAAAAATAAAAGAAAAAAAATAAGTAAAAAAAAAAGAAATAAGAAGTAAAAAAAAATAATAAAAACTAGTTAGTTTAATAGTTATAAGGCTAAAAGCGCTTTTATAGTTATTACTAATTTTATTACTTTTTATAAAAGCTATTTTATATTTAATAGTAATTTAAAGTACTTAAACCTTACTTAAGGTAAGGCTTTTGTAAGCCTATCTGCTAGTATCTCTTATAATAGAACGAAATAGATCTTAAAGGAAGCTTTTTAATATTCTTAGCGTACTTATATTTGCTATATATTAACGTACTAAAGCTTTATATTTATTTTACTGCTTTCTTTAGTTATAAGCTATATTATTTAAAGATTATTATAGCTTATATCCTAAGGTTTACTAAGATTAAATCTTAGCTCTTTAAAGAGCTTAAAAATTATAAACGTTTCTTTAGTAACTTAGTTTAAAAATAAAAGCTTAGCTTTTATAAAAGAAGTTATAACTATATCTTACCTTATTACGTTTTATAAGATTAAGCTGCTAAAGAAAGTAACTATATATCTTTATAAAGACCTTTAAGAAGGTTTATTGTTTATAAACAAAGCATTACTTAAAGCTATAAGTACTTATATCTTAGAAGTCCTTTTATAGTAGATAGTAAAGTTACGCTATACGTAAAGATATTTAATTAGCTAGTTTACTATATTATAATGCTTTTTCCTTAGGTTCTTAAGGAATCTAAAGAAAAAGGAAGCTATAAAAGAAATATTAAAGTAAGCTATAACTATAGCGTAAAGCATAGATCTAATCTTTTCTTAATAAAGTTTAATTAATAACTTCTTAGCTAGCTCTTCCTTTAGAGTATAGCTTTTAGCTAAGATTAAAACTAATAAGCTTTAGATTCTTTTTACTAAATTAAACTACTATACTACTTTCTTAATATATAAGTTAAATAAGATATAAATTCTCTTATAATAGCGTTCTTTTATAAGTTTTATCTTAAGGAACTACTTTATATTTCCTTTATTATATATCTTATATATAAATATTAGCGCTTTTATAATGTTCTAGAATTACTGTTTATCTTCTTAATAAAAAGCAATAATAATATTATTTATATAAAAGATTATAAAAAGCTTTTAGTTTTTACTAAAGAAAAGGTATAGCTCTTTATAGCTTAAGATAAGTCTAAGCTACTTAAGCTTTATTAAGAATTCTTTAAACTAAAGCTTTAGTAAGTCCTTTAAACTATATAAAGCTTATACTAGCTTTAAGTAGAAGTTAAGCTTATAAAAGCCTTCTAAAAGCTTATACGTTATAAGCGTTATATTTTAGCTCTAAGTTACGTTAAAGAAAGCGTTCTTAACATTAAATTTCTTTAGCTTTAGATTATATTTAGTAGCAAAAGTAATAAAAATTTAAAATAATTAAGTAGTAAGCGTTATAGCGTAGGTACTTTTTATTATAAAGCTTTCTTATATATCTCCTTATACTACTAAGCGTGCTTTATACTTATCTAACTTTTTATCTTAATTAAATTTATATATAAAAACTTAGCATACTAAGAAAAGCTAAGATTTAGTATCTTTAATTAAGATCTTTCTTTAAGTACCTTTTATAATTAGCGCTACGTATTTTAGCTACGCTACCTTAATAAATTTAGCTTTCTAAGGATACTTTAATATATTCTTTTAGTTATTTAAAGCTTTAATAAAAGTATTAAATTTCTCTTTTAACTACTATAAAAGCGCCTTAAACCTTTTTGCTTTTTTTTATTTAATTTAAGCATTAATAATATTAAAGAAGGTTTAGGTTTTTTTTATCTTTTAAGCTACTAGTAGCTTATTATTTAAAAAGCGCTATACTATAAACTTAAATCCTTAAATTACTAAGTAAACTTTTTTTTAGCGTATATAATTAAGTAAATAGTTATTTACCTTTCTTAAGGCTAAGATCTTATAAATCTAAGTACTTTTTTATAGCTTTATATACTAAGTTAAGGGTATTAGCGTAGTTAACTTATATTCTTTATTTTTTACTTACTTATTAGTAAAGATAAATTTATCTATTAACTTATCCTTTAGTAAAGCTATTACTATTGCTTCTTACTAAGCTAGCTTAAGCCTTAGCTACTAAGAAAAGCTCTTGCTTTTTACTATTATATATACCTTTAGCAATAAAAGATTAAGTAGCTTTGCTTCTTTAATCTTATCTAAGATCTTATCTTAGATTATCTCTTTACCCTTAGCCTATGCTATACTACTAACATTAAGAAAAGCTCTTTTTAAGGTCTTTTAAGGCGTTTAAAGGCCTATAGGCATTGCTTCTTAGGTATTAGGGCGTTTAAGCTCTTATATAACGTTAATTATATACTCTTCTACTCCTCCCCTTAAGTTTAAACGCTTTAGCAGCTCTTTAATAGGTCTTTTAGCCTAAGCTAGTAATACGGTATGCCTCCCTAGGGAATTCCTAGGGATTTCCCTTAAGACTATCCTAGTAAATTCCCTAGGATTTCCCTTAGCTGCTTCCCTAGGATTTCCCTTAGCTGCTTCCTTAGGATTTCCCTTAAAAGCTTAATAGTAAAATCCTAAGGAAATTACTATAAGAGATTATATATATAAATAGCTTATAAGAATAGTTAAAAATAAAAAAAGGTATAGATTTTTACTTAAGCAATTAGTATATTTATATTATAATAATAGTCTTTAGTAAATTCCTTAGGAAGGCATTACTAACGCTTACTTATATTATTTAGTAGTAATACTATAGATTTTACTAAGTTTTAATTTATAAACTACTTTTTTTTTAAAAAGCTTTTCTTAGCTTAAAAGCTTATACTAAAGATTAAAAGCTTCTTTAGCTAAATTATAATAAATAACCTTAATAATAAGTAACTTACTTATAAAGAAAAAGCTTACTTTATTAATATCTTTAAAGATAAATACTTATTTAAAGGTATTAAGGCCTACTATTTTAACGTATACTATCTTTTATAGCTTTTTAACTCTTTCTTTAACTTAAAAAACGTTTATAAAAGCTTTATAAAGTAGTACTTACTTAAGTATCTAAAGAATAAGAATAAGCTATTTAACTAGCTAAGGTACTTTTCTTATAATACTAAGCATTTAGTATTTAATAACCTAAAGGTGCTTAGCGTACTATACTACCTATAGCATTCTTAGCTAAGCTTTTTTAAAACAAAGGAATTATTAGTTAAGGTTTTAAGCTACTTTTTAAATAGTATACTACTTTCTTTTAATCTTAGTTAGCTAAAGACCCTTATTAAAATAAAATTTAAAGAAAGTATACTTAATACTTAATACTAATTCTTATCTAATAAAATTAATAATATATTTTAAACCTTATAATAATTAATAAATACTAAGCTACTAAAAGCTTTTTAATTAAAGTATTTTATTAGTACTATAAGAAAAAAAAAAAGAAAAGTATTACTTAGCTAAACTAAAACATTAAATAGATACTCTTTACCTATAGCTTAAGCTAGCTATCTAATAACTTTAAGAGCTAGCCTATACTACTAAGCAAGTAGGACCTTAGTATAGGTCTAGCTAGCCTTAAACTACTAACTATTAAGATAGCTAGGCCTAGTAGTAGTAAAGATCTAAGAAAGTTAACTACTTTAGTTAACTTTCTGCTTCTTTTTAGCTTTAAATCTATCTAAGATTTCTTTAATATAAAAGAAAATAATAATAATAACTTAATACTAAATAAAAACTAGTTTATACTATTAAACGTAGACGCCTAAGATATACTAGTTTACCTTTTATATAAGCTTATACTTATCTTACTTAATAAATATAATAAAGTAAGTTATACTAAAAGTAGTAACTAAGACTACTTTTTATGCTTTAGCTTAAAAGAAATTAGTAAGTTTAACCTTACTAAACTAATAAACCTAAGCTTTAATAATATTAAAAAAAACGCTAAAATACTAGTTTAAAAAAGCGCTAAGCGCTTTATTAACGCGCTATAGTAATATAAGCAACGTAGTTTTACTTACGCTAAGCTTTTATTAGTTAATATATTAATGCTATTCCTTAAAGTAGCTCTTAACTAGTATTTTAGTAACTTTAGTAATAAAACCTACGTTAGCTTATAGAACTTATATATAAGCCTTTTTAGCTAGTACGCTTTGCTTTAAACTTACTTTAGAATTACTATAAAAGCTACGCTTACTACTCTTAAGTAAAAAGCTTTTTTTATCTAAAATATTATTAATAAAAAGAACTTATATAACTAAGTTTTTTACGTTTACTATAAAGCTAAGGCTACTAGCTATAGTAAAATCTATTTAGCTAGAATCCTTTATTAAAAACTAGATTAATACCTTAAGGAGGTTTTCTACTTACTTACCTTTACTAAGGATATTAATAAATAGATCCTTAAGTATAAAAGAATATTCTTAAACATTTATACTTACTATATTAAAAGAGACTAGCGCTAATATATTTAAATTAAAAGAAATAATAATTAAAAAAAAAGATTCTTAGCTTAATAAGACTAACTAACTAGTAAGCTATCTAAGTTTACTTACTTAAGATAAAGACTACTAAGCAATTTTAACTATAACTAAGACTAAATAAATAAGCTATAAGATAAAAGTATAAATAAAGTTAATATTACTAAAGAAAGCTAGCGCTTAATCTTTTATTTAATGCTTAATAAGAATAAAATATATACCTTTTTAAAAGAAAATATAGCTAGCTTTTATAAAGCTATAGCTAAAACTAATAATAATAATAAAGATTTAAGGCAAGACTTAGCTAACGAATTATTAAATAATATCTTTTTTATCTTAAAACTTTTACTAAAGTAGCTTTATAGCATCTTATGCTTAAGCTATAGCCTAGTCCTTCTTTAAGATAAGCAAAAGCACTATCCTTTAATATATTACTAAACTACTATTTTTAATAATACTACTTTTACTACTATAAAAGATAAGCTAATTATCTTTACTATATTAATAAAGCTTTTAGCTAAGCTTTATTAGCCTTTTAGCTTTATATATACCTAAATATTAGTATATAAGAAAGCAAGCTTTAGTTATTAACAGTTAGCTTATATTAATAGTAAAGCTAGCTGCTTAGTTATCTAAAAAGACTAGCTTAACTTCTTTATATAAGTTAGTATAAACTAAAGTAAGATAGTATAGCTTAGTAGTATTAGTAATTTAAAAACGCTTAAATAGGTAGAATTTATAGCATAGATTCCTAGAACTATCTATAGCTAGCCTTAAACTATAAAGGTTTATATATTAGTATAAGTTATTAGCTAGCTATTTACTAGTCTTTTCTTTAAATAAGAATTTAATATACCTTATTTAGTTAACGTTATTAACTTATAAGTAAAGATTATTATTAGCGCTACGTAAGAACTTTATATTCTTATATAAATTAAGAACTATAGCTTATAAGTTTACTACTTTATATATGCTTACTAAGTAGCTATTATACTATTTAGTTTACTATATTTCTTAGCAGTAGATTACTATCTTATTCCTTATAAAAAAGATCTTTTTTTTATACTTTACTATGCCTTACTACTAGCTATAGTTAGCTATAAGCTATATTAGCTTCTTGCCTTTAAATTAAGCTTTAAACTAGTTTATATTTAAAAGGATAAGTATATTAAAGTTTTTATATATATAAATAATACTATAATATAAAACAATGCTCTTATAATAGATAAAAACTTAAGCATTCCTTTAACTAAAGGTAAGATATTATTAATAAAAGTAACTAAAGGATCTAATAATAAGATTAAGACCTTTTTAAAGGACGTTAACGCGTATTAGCGCCTTAGAATCTCTTAACTAAAGAACGTATTTAAAACAGTAACTAAGTATAAAGTTAAAATCTATACGCTTTAGCTAGCTATAGCCTAAGTTTTTTAAAAAATTATAGAATTATTCTTAAAGATTTAAGAAAACTATAGTAATATTTATATACTAAAGAACAACTTTCTATAAGCCTTTCTTACTAATAACTAGTAAAACGCTAAAGTATTTTTATAAGTATACTTAGTTAAAACTAAAGATAAGTAGTTTATTAATAAAACATTTAATAAGCTATACTAAAAGAGCTATTTTAAATTTATAAGAAAACTATCCTTATTTACTAGTTTAGTATTTATTGTTTAAAGAATAGTTAACGGTAAGTAAAAAAGATAAGTTATTATAAACCTTTATAACCTTAATAGCGTTGCTTTACTAAACGCTTATCTTATGCTTTTATAAAAAGAAATAATTACTTACCTAAAGGGTAAAACCTTTATTAGTACTATTAACGCTAAATCCTTTTTTTACTAGTTCTTAGTATACTTAGTATACTATAACTACTTTACTATAGTTAGCTACTAAAGCTTTAAGCGCTTTAAGGTAGTACTAATAAGCTTTTATAACTTACTAGTATATACTTAGTAGTTTATAAACAAGATTTTTTACTTTTTTTAGTACTTTGCTACTATATTTATTAATAATATTATTATCTTTTTTAATAATATAGCTAGCTACTAAAGGTACTTAACTGCTATATTTTAACTTTTCTTTAAGTAAAATATTATTTTATTATTAGTAAAGTCTTTTTTTAGATATCCTTTAGTTTAGCTCTTTAGCTTCTACGTTAACTTTATAAAGCTAATAAATACTAAATTAAAGATTAAAGCTTTACGTAAAATTTAATTTTTAAATACTTTTATATATCTTAAAAAGTAAATTAGTATAGTTAATTAGCTTTAGTATCTTATTCTTTAGTTTACTACTAAGATTGCTTTCTTATAGATGTAAAAGATATAGCTATTAGTAAAAAGAAAAGATAATAATAAGATGTTTATTAGCGCTAAAAAACATAAGTATATAAAGCGTATAAACTTTATACTTACTAAAGAAAAGCTTACTAGCTTCTAAGACGTTACTAAAGCTTTAATTAACGTAAAAAAGAGATACTATTTTAATCTTAATAAAAAGCTATTTATCTAGATTAATACGTTATAAAAGTTTAGTATAAGTATAATATTATTTTACTTAACTAAGGAATTCTTATATAATCTAAAGAGCTATATTCCTTTAGCTATAGTAAAACTAATTATATTCCTTAGCTAAAGCTTTAATACTATAGAAATAAACTACTAGCTAATAGAAATAAAAGTTACTACTTTTGTTTAAGTAATAAAAAAAGTATAAACCTTAATCTAGTTAACTTATAGTAGCTTAACTATTGTTTTAACTAATTATATAGTAATATATAATATTATTTAATAAAAATCCTTTATTTTTACTACTACTTAAACTAATAACTGCTTAATTACTACTTTATAGTAGCTTAGCTAGTTTAATCTTAAGGTTTACTATATCTTAAGAGCAAAGAACTTAGTTATTAATACTATATTTTAACTACTTACTAATAAAGCTAAAACTTTTTATAATAATAAAGAATTAAAGCTTAAATAAGTATAAAAAGATAATGCTTTAAAGAACTATATTTATACCTTAACTAAAACTTACTTTATCTTAAACTTATAAAAAAAGATTATAAATAAATACTAAGATAATATAAAGTAAAAAACTATTCTAAAATAGCTTAAAAACAATAATACTATTAGATAGTGTATAAGGGTCTAAAGTAGAGCATAGAAAAGAGTTAAAGTAAGAAGCTTAATTCTATAAAGGAAAACGAGCGTTTGCTTAAGCTTTATATAGAAGGAAGATATATAGTAAAAGGGATATAAGAAGTTAAGCTCCTCTCTTAGGCTTATCTATAGCTAAGGAATCCTTTAAGCTTAATTAGGAAGGCGTTAACTATAAAGGCTAGTTAGTAATCTCTGTTCGTTTTAGCTATACTCTGCCGGTCGTCTCTAACGACCTCCCTTACTTAACATACCCCTTATCTAATAAAGCTATTCGCGCTTCCTTAGATGCTCTAAAGTATAGAATCCTTAGTGTTTTAAGGCTTTAAAGGTCTATAGTTCCTTCTTACCTTATAATTAGTTAGTTTAATCTTAATCTATAGCATAGCTATAGCGCCCTTAAGGTAGTGCGTAGTAATTAGCGTTAATAAACAAAGCTTCTTTTAGCTAATTAGAAAATCTGCTCTAGCTTTTCTTTTAATCCTTTTTTTATAATACCTTTTCTTCTTTTAATCTTAATTTTCTTCTTCTTTTATACCTTTAATTGCGTATATACCTAACCCTTCTATCCTTAATTGTATACGTTTTATGTATATTCTTAATCCTTTAATCTATCTATTATATCTAGTATATTAATCTCCTTAATCTTAAGACGCCTTTATATATTATAAGCAGCTAGTCGCGCTTCTTACTATAGCTTACGCTAGCTTTTGCTCTTTCCTTTAACAATAAGGTAACTAAAGCTTAAACTTATAGCTTTATTTTTAGTTTCTTTATACTAGTCTTAAGTAAATAAAGAATTGTTTCTTTTATACTAGATTAGTAAAGGACTTAAGTAAATAGTAATACGTTATAGTGCTTATTCTTATATATAGTTAATAGCTAGCTAATAAAGGAGATAGAAACGTATATATTCCGTTGTCTTATTTACTTAAGATAGCTCTTAATAAGCTTTACTATTATTCTTTAAGCAACTCTATTGTTTTAATTCCTATAACGCCTTACCCCTTGCCTTACGCTTTGCCTTAGACTCTATCTTTGTCTTAGGTTTGCTTTACTATTAAGCTTTTTACTTTATGCCTTTTATAATATAATCTACTAAAGCTACCTTAGGTAAGTAGCTTAATCTCTTTTCCTTTAAACTTAGTACTAACTTTATATTATAAAAGGCGTCCTATTATATATAATAATCTTATACTTTTCTATCTTTAAACTATTAATTTTACTCTTTATACTTAGCTTCTATTAAGTAACTACGCTTTAGCTAAATCTTATACTATGCTTAATATACTTCCTTTCTTAAGCTAAGTTCTTAAGGAAGAGCTTATTATCTAAGAAAGTAAAGTTACTTATAATAAGCAAAAGCATAATCTTACCCCTATTACCTCTTAAGCTTTACTAGTTTCTTTAAGCTTAGCTATTTTTCTTATGCTTAGTACTTTAAACCTTTTACTAGCTTATAAGCTTTAATAAAAGGATCTTTTTTACTTTATATTATTGTTTACCTTTTAGTTTATGCTTTAAGCTTAGTTTATTTCTTTTTATTATAAAAAAAAAAAAGCTTATTAATAACTTTAAGATATTATTTTTTAAGATTGCTAACTTAAGCTTACCTTAGTTTAAATAGTAAGATCTAGTCTAGTATATAGCTATATAGCCTAGCGCTACCTACCTTTACCTTTGCGTTAAGTATATATACGTTTTTATAACTTTATTAGTAAGTATAATAAATGCTAGCTTTAATAAGTATATATAGCTAGTAAATAAGAAACGTAGCTAGCGCTGTATATACTATAGGCAAAGGTACTTTTATATTAATTTATATATCCTAAGCCTTTAAATTTTTAAGCGTAAAGACTAATATTAAGTAGCTTTCTTTTTTTATATTAAAAGGTTAATATAATCCTTACTAATATTACTACTAGCGATTTTACCTACGCCTAAGCTTAAGCTTAGTTCTTGTATTTATAGTAAGCCTTAAAGATAACTACCTTTAAAGAGCAGTAGCTAACCCTTACTACTATTGCTACTACTGCCTTTGCTACTGCCTTTGCTATTACCTTAGCTACTACTGCTGCTGCTACTGCTGCTACTGCTGCTACTACTGCTACTGCTACTGCTACTGCTGCTTAGATTTAGTAGTTATAGTAAGATCTTACCCTTAAGCAATAGAATATTACTTAGCTTTAGGCTTAAGTAGTAAGCAAGGTTACTTAAGTATAAGCTACGTAGGTAGTAAAGGCTAATATAGTAGTAAGTAAAGCTATAATCTAGGTCTAGCTTAGCTAGTAAACAGCGGTGCTTTAGTAGGCGTAGTAGCAGCTTGCTACTGCTTAGTAGAATACGTAGCTTCCTTAGGGTATAGTTACTAAGCTAGCTGCTATACGTAGTTAGAAGTTATAGAAGCAGTAGAAGAAGGCTTAGGTTTAGGCCCTTTAAGGGTAGCTTTAAGCTTAGGTTAAGGTTTAGATAAGAGTAAAGGGAAAGGGGTTAAAGGGAAATTATATTATTAATTTTATTAAGATTAAGAGGAATATAAAGGATTTTTGCTTAGAATTAGGGAAGTAAAGATAGATTTTAAGCACGTATAGGTGCTCTAGAGTTTTGTTTTTTTTGTTTTTTTAGGGCGTAGCTTTACTAATAATATTATCTTTTCCTTTAGTTTATGCTTAGCTTTCTCTAAGATCTTTACTATGTTTAATAGAGCTCTAAAATACTTATATTTTTAACGTAATAACGCCTTAGTTAGTCTATTAGCTAGCATCTCCTTTAAAGGTATAAACTAGATATTAATAGCGCTTTTCTAATATTCCTGCTACGCTTATATGCTTTATATTTTAATATAGCGTAGATAAGTATAGATTTTACTATTATAACTAATAATTAAGCGTATAGTTTAGAGATTATTATAGCTTATTGTAAAGCCTTAGCTTAGTTTAAATTTTAGCTTCTTAAATAGACAAAAAATCGTGTATATCTTTTTTATAACTTAGTTAAAGGCTAGAAGCTTAGCTTTAGTGCTTAATGTTATTACTATATCTTATTTTATTAAGTTCTATAGGATTAAGCTGCTATAAAGCATAATAATATAGCCTTATAATAATTGTTTTATTTCTTTGTTATCTATAAATAAGGCGTTGCTTAATACGCTAAGAATTTATATCTTTTTTCTTCTTTTATAGTATATTAAGCTTTTCTTTAATATATAGAGGTACTGTATTACCTAGTCCGCAGCCTAGTAGTACTCCTTACTTAGGTTAGTAAGGAATCTTAAGAAAAAAGAAGCTATATAAGAAATGTTAAGGCGCGCTATAACTATAGCATAGAGAATAGATCTAATCTTTTCTTAATATTACTTAATCTTAACTTTAGTTACTACGCTAGTATACCTTATAAGCTTAGCTATTAGTAATAGAACTAATAGTTGCTAGACTCCTTTAGTTATATTAAAACAGTTTACGATTTTCTTAATATAAAAGTTAAGTAAGAGATAGATCTTTTTTTTCTTTTATTCTTAAATAATCTTAATTCTAAGGAACTACTATGCTTCCCTTTTATTATATATTTTATATTTCTCTTTTAAAGCTTTAACGATCTACTTATATTCTTTTTTGCTATCTTTTTAGTATATAAAGATAATATTATTAACGTAGAATATAACAAAGATTTATTAGTTTGCTATAAAGAATAAGTAAAGCTCTTCTTTACTTAAGATTAAGCTAACCTCTTAGAGCGTATATAAAAGCTCCTTAAACTATAGCTATAGAGAGTCTTAAAGCTTATATAAAGCTTAGACTAACTTTAGGCACTTTTTAACTTCTTAGTACCCCTTAGGGAATTTATAGGTAACTAAAACTATGTTCTTTACTTAATTAGCGTTAAAGAATACGTTCTTAATATTAAATTTCTTAAGCTTTATATTAAAATTTATAGCTAAAGCTATAATAACTTAAAACAACTAAGCTATAAGTGTTATAGCGTATATGCTATTAATTGTATTATTGTCTTAAAGGTTTCCCTTTATAACTAGCTATGCTTTACATCGTTCTAAGTTACTATCTTTATTAAGCTTATATATAAATACCTATCTTATTAAAAGCAGTTTAGATTTTGCGTCTTTACGTAAGATTACTTTCTAGGTTCCTTTTGCTTTAACTACTTTAATCTTTTTATTAGTAGCCTTTTAAAACTAATCTTTATAAGGATATTTAAGTATAGCTGTCTAGCTATTTAGTAGTAGTAGAAGCTTATTAAAGTAGTACTAAGCTTAATCCTATAGAAGTGCTTCTTTCTATGTTATAAGCTTTAGCTTAAACGATTAAAGTAATACTATAAAGAATATAGTATAGTTAAGTATTTCGTTGCTTATTAGGTTAACCTTTTTCTAATTAAGCTTCTTAAGACTACTTATAATTATATAAATCCCTTTTAATCTTAAATGTATTAGTAAGTAGTTGTAGACGTCTCCTAAGGCTACTTCTTTACGTAAATAAGCATTCCTTTATAATATAGGTGCTTAATTAGGTTGCTATTGCTGTTATTATTATTAAAGCTTAATATTATAAATTAAGGACCTTTTATCTATAGAAACGTAGCTTACTAATAGATCTAAGTATTAAGTTAAGCTCTTATCTTTCTTAAGGGCTTAGCTTTTGTCTTGCTTAAAGGCTAACTATCTTAATAAAGTTATACTTAGTACCTTAAAGTATACGTCCTTTATATCTAAGCTATTAACTTTTAAGGGATTTATACTTCTTTAAGCAGACTAATCTTAAACGTACTTACTTATCTTTAAAGATTATAATATTCTTTTTGTTATTAGATTTAGTATTTATAAACCTATCTATAGCTTGTTTACCTAAGGGCTAATCTTACGTTTAAGCTCTTTTCTTATAAAAGCTTAGCTTAACGTAATATTCTTTTTTATTGTTTTTAATAATTAAGGGTTTATTAAAGAGCTTGCTTTTATAAGCTTAGTAGCTATACCTTCTTATACTCTTACCCTTAAGCTTATTTATAGGATTAAGATCTTAAACCTAAGCGCTAACTTTAGCAGGTAAGGCGTTATAACGTAGCTAAGGTTACTTAAATTAAGGATCTTATTTTACTAAAGGAAAGCTAACTTAAGTTCTTAAGATATTAGCTTCTTTTTTTCTTTTTTATATATATTATAAAACTAAGTTTTATTAAATTAAGCGTTCCTTATTATTATAATTTAATTAAAGCAAAGGATCTAGATATAGTAGATATTTAAAGTAACGTATTTAACTAAGAAACTAATTACCTTTTATAGCTTTATTTTAAAGAATTTTTTGTTTTTCTTAGCTTCTTTATTATAGTTAACGTAGTAAGCTTAATAGCTATACGTATATATACTATTCTAGTTTAGCTAAAGGTCTATACCCTTCTCCTTTATATTAAGAAAGGCATAGGTATAAAACTAATGCTTTAGTATCTTAATAAGGGATTTTATACCTTTAGCTTATTATAGACTAATGTTATATAAATAAGCAGCTGTCTAAGCAACTTTAGGCTAAAGCTTAACTAGAAGATAAGCCTTTTTACGTATCTTAATTAACTTTATTATAATCTTTTATTTAGCTTGCTTAGTAGCGCTGTTTAGCTTATAAGTATAAAAGGAGGTTAACTTTAGATTAATACCTTTTATAGTTGCTTATTGCTAATAGCGCGTAAGTCCTTAGATTGCGATTATAGCTTTCTTATTATCTTATTATATTTTATAAATTATAAGTTTATATTATTGCTTAACTTATCTTTTAAGCTTAAAAAGAGCCTTAAAGATAGTATTATAGTATTTATTAAGTAATAAGAGCGTATAAATCTACCTACTATATTCTTTTTTAACGATTAAAAGCTAGTTAGCGCTATTATATCTTTACTTAAAGTCTTATAAGTCTTAGTATATTTGCTAAAAAGGTTTAAAGCTATAGTATTTAGAAGCTTAGCGTAAAACTACTTCTTTAGCGTATATAAAAGTATAGGTCTTATACTTAAGCTACTTTATACCTTTAATAATAATATTATAAGCGCTCTTAACTAAAGCTTATAAAGCTTCTAAGTTTAAGTACCTTAATTATAAATACTATATTAATTCTTTATCTGCTTAAGGTTTTAGAAGATCTTAACTTAAGCAGTATAACGTAGTAGTAATAATCCTTTATAGTATTATCTTAAAGATTAAGTATAGATTAAGTACTATATAAATTAAGCTAAAGTAAAAAGAAAAAGGGTTATATTTAAGGAATACTAGGTTATAAGCTTAGTAAAGTTTAGTAAAGGTAACGCTTATCGTAGGGTCCTTATAACAAAGAGTATAGTTAAACCTATTATACTAGATTCTAACCTAAGCAAGCTTTGCCTTTAAAATAATATTTATATAAAAGCGCTTAACTACTACTACGTTACTAAGTTATAGATCCTTTGTTTAAGCTTTATTTTTGCTGTTTAAAATCCTTAGGAATAGCTTTATGCTTCTATTAACGATCTTAAAAGTAGTGTTTTTAGCCTTAATAAATTCCTTTAAGCTGCTTAAGATAAAAAAGCTTAGCTTAAGAAGGTCTTTATTATTAATAAGGTAGATAGCTTTATAGTTATTAAAGACTATGCTTAAAGATAGAAGGTATATAAAGCGTTGCTTTATAGTAAATATACTAATCTTAAGAATTTGCTTAAGTACTTTAGGGTTAATTAAGGTAGCGTTAATACTACTTAAAAAGCTTACTTTTTTATTATTTAGTAAGCAAGCTTAGGTTTAGTTTACTTTTAATTTTTAATATATCTACTGTTTTAGTTCTTTGTTAATAAAGCTAAGCGTGCTTAGATCTTACCCCTTTTCCCTTTAGTAGCAGCGCTATCCTAAAAACTTAAGAGTATAGAGTTATTTAAGAACCTACTGCTTATTATATAAGGCTCTTTGCTTAAAGGCTTTCTTTAGCCTAAGGGCAAAGAGTACTATTTTATAAGCTATTACTAAGTAGTTATAAGTTAGCTTATATATATATAAGCGTAGTTAATATCTATTTTTTATAACTGTTTTAGTTGTTTAAGTTAAGCTTAGTAGCAGTCTGTTTCTAGTTATAGTTATAGTTATAAAGATAGCAAGCTATAAGTTATATTACTTATTTTGCTTAATCTTAGTATAGAAGTATTAAATATAAGTATTAAAGGTTAGTACCTTATTAGCTTAGCTGTTTACAATTAGCTCCTCTATAACCTAGCGTTTTTACTAACTTTAGTTAATTATATATTTTTCTTTTATAGCTATAAAGAAAGCTTTTACTTTTTTTTAGCTTTAAATTTCTATAATCTAGAAATAGTACGTGTTATTATAGGCTTTTTTATAAAGCTAGACCTATTTCTTAACTTTTATATTACTATGCTTTACTAGATTATAAATAAAGTTAAGCTTATCCCTTACTGCTTTATATTAAGTATCTTTACTTAGTATAAATTTAAAAGTAAGCTTAAGAACTATCTTTTAAGTAGTAACTACTCTAAAGAGTTGCTTAATCTTTTAGACGTAGTTATAGTATAAGCTTATATTAATAGTTTATATAATTTATATTTTAACTTATAAGAAAGCATTAGCTTAAGCTTTAGTTTCCTTTAAGATTAATTTAAACTTTATTATTAAGATATTATAATATATTTTTGCTTTATATATATTAACTTTTTTTAGATCTTAAAAGGTAACTATAGAAGGCTTTAAGCTTAGATAAGGTTAGATTAGCAAAGGGAAGCTTTATTAATAAAGGTATAAGAAAAAGGGAAGTTAAGGACTAAGATTTTATATAAGATAAAGAACTAAGGGATAGCTATAAAACGCCTATCCTTAAGTTATATAAACTATAGCTAGTAAGCCTAAGCTTAGGACTAGCTATGCTAGTTAAGCTTAGCTTAATGCTAGGCTTACTTACTAGACTAGCGATACTAAGATGCTTAGTAAAGCGTTTCTAGCTAGCTATCCCTTTAAGAAAGCTTTTAGTAGTACTTAACTAGTTTATTAACTAAGTCCTATGCTAAGTATAGTAAGGTTTAGGTATGCTTATGCTATCTATAGGGGTCCTTAATAGATTTAAGCTTAAGCTTAAGGGGGAGATTAGGTTAGAGATACTGCTAAGGCTAGACCTATAGGTTCTAGGGCTAGCCCTAAGGTTTAAAATAAAGATTAAGCATAAAAGGAAGGAGAATAAGGGATCTAAGGAGATATTAGCTATAAAGGAGCTTAAATTAAAGGTATAAGGTAAACTGTAAAAGGCTAAGTGTTTAGTTTTAGCGTTTATAGCCTAAAAGGTAAAGCAGCAGCCTAGATTATAGCTTGCTAAGCTTCTTACTAAGCCTTTATAGCCTGCTTAGCTAGTATCTTTTATATGCTTTTAAGTATTAGACGCTTAATATATAGCTATTTATTATAATTAAGCTTAAGGCATAGTAGATTAAGATTACGCTATATAAAGTAGTTAGTAGTAATGTTTTTAAGCGCTTTATACTACGCGCCTTAATCCTTATTAGTATTTAAGCTTAGATTGCTTTAATTGTTTTATATAGCTACTATCTTAAGCTTTTTAAGGTACATAAGTACTTAGAGCGTATCTTAAGGAGGAAGGTTTAGTAATAAAGAATAAGTTAAAGCTTTAAATTAAGCATAATAATAGCTTAAAGTTAAAGAAAAAGGGATAATAGCTCTTTTTAAGAAGATACTAGTAAAAAGGTTAAACTATATAAGCTTATAACTATTAGATAGTATATAAGGGTTTAAAGTAAAGCATAGAAAAGAGTTAAAGTAAGAAGCTTAATTTTATAAAGGAAAATAAGCGTTTACTTAAGCTTTATATAAAGGGAAGATATATAGTAAAAGGGATATAAGAAGTTAAGCTCTTCTCTTAGGCTTATCTATAGCTAAGGAATCCTTTAAGCTTAATTAGGAAGGCGTTAACTGTAGAGGCTGGTTAGTAATCTCTGTTCGTTTTAGCTGTACTCCGCCGGTCGTCTCCGACGACCTCCCCTACTCGACAAATACTAAGCTAAGTATTACTTTTATTTATAATAAAAGCTTGCTTTACTTATAAGAACATAGTAGTAAGCAAAAACTATACGTTTTAGAATCTTATAGTAAAGAGATTATCTAAGACGCTTATAAATAGTACTTTTACGCTAAAAGAAAATAGCTAATTAAGGACCTTACTGCTTCTATAGCTATCTTAAGCCTTTAAAAGAAGGTTAACTAACTAGTAGATAGCTATAAGTTATATTAGTAGAACTAAACTAACTATTAAATAACTTTAAAAAAGATACTCTTAATTAAATCCTTAGCTTTACTATTTTATACTATTACTATAAATTTTATAGTTAAGCTACTAATTGTTAATACTAAGGACTTACTATAGTATAAACTACTAAGCAGTTACTTTAACTGCTTTTTTACTATAATAAATAAGTTCTTTAAGATATATCTTTTAATTCCTAAGAATAACTATTACTATGCTAAAGACTAAGTAAAGTTTTTATATACTAAGCTCTTTTACGCTAACTAAAGACTTTTTTATAAAATTATCTTAGACTAAGACTAAAAGTTTATCTTTACCTTTTAAACTAGTCTATAGACTATATATAAGACTAAGCTTTTTATGTTTATAGCATAGTATCTATAGATAGATAAGCTGTTTAAATAACATAATTAAATAGTAAAGATTGCTTTTTAATTCTTTTTATATAATAATTTAATAGTAAAATAAATAAACTACTTTATTGCTTTATAGTTCTTTATAAATAACTTATTTATAGCTACTATTAAGATATCCTTAAGTAAGCTAGTTACTAAGTAGTATATAAACAATAGCTAAAGGTATCTTAGAGAAGGTACTACTAAGGAAAAGCTTAAATTCTTTTAAAAGGAAGCTAAGCTTAGTATTATATAAGCTTAAGTAGCTATAAAGGTAAGGTATAACTATAAGTACTAGCTAATAGAGTTTAAACTTAGTAACTAGGTATAGCTTATGCTTAGAAAAAGGTATTACGTTCTAGACCTTAAGATTAGTAAGCTTTAAAAGTAGTAAGCTAGGCTATTTAAGGTTATAGAGCGTATAAGTTGTCTTACTTACTGCCTTAATCTAGAAAACGCTTTAAACGTTTATTTAATAGTATTAGTAATAGTACTTTACTTTACTAAGCTACTAGTAAACTAACTAAGTAGTAATGCTTTTAGCTTTTAAGAAGTTAAGTTAATTTTAGATTCTTATATTACTTAAAAAAGAAAAAGAAAGCTAAAGAAATAATACTTAGTTTTATAAAAAAGCTAGCTAAGCTACTATAATAGCTAAGTAAAAGAAAACGTAATTAATATTAGTAAGCTAGTTTAAGCTTTTAAGATAAAGAAAGCTACCTTTAATACCTTTATTAAAAAGAATGTTTAGTAATAAAGTAAACAGCTATAGTAATATGTCTTTTTATAGCTTAAAGAGATTACTTTTTTTTTTAGTACTAGCTTAAAGGAGCTTAAACTATAAAACATAATTAAAGATATATTTAGCTTAGCTATTAATATACTTTATTAACGTAAGTGCCTCTTAAAGCTTAGTAGTAGTAAAAAAAGCTAAGGAAATCTTAGTAAAAACTATAGTTTTAAAAGAGCTAAAGGAAATCTTAGTAAAGAGATAAGCAAAAAGCGTAAAAGCAAAAGAAAGCTATACGCTTTTAGTAGTAGTATGCTTTTGCTTTAGTTATATAGTAACTCTTTAATTAAAGCTATAAAAAAAGAAATATAAGTTAAAAAATAAAAAAATAATAAATATATATTTACTTAAGAAAAAAGAAACTTTTTTATATATCTACTATTTCTTAAAACCCTTTCTTTCTTATCTTTCTTCTTAAGCAAAAAGAATAAAAAAACGCTACTTTTTTATAACTTTAGTTAATACTTACTAACTCTTTTATTATTGCTTATAACTATTATCTAAGTTAAGCTATTATTTAACTATTCTTTTTATCTTTTTTATAACGCTAACTTTTATACCTTTATTTATAAAGATCTTTACTATAAGCCTTTTATCTTTATATAGTAAAAGTATACTTATATTATTAAGCTTTTTAGCTAAAAAGACTAATTCTTATTTACTTTAAAGAACCTTAAGAATTACTTTACTAACTAAGCTTAGTAAAACCTTAAAACTTTTACTAAATTTTAAGATTACGTTAATACTAAAGAAAAGCTTAACTAGTAATATAATAAAGTTAGCAAAGATAGTAATTATACGTCTTATACTAGTAGTATACCTTTACTTTACTAATAAAGCTAATCCCTTAACTTTATCTTTAATAATAAAATACTTTTTCTTATATATAACGCTTAAAGACGCTTTGCTTAAGGTATTAGTATTAGCTTTACTAACTACGTTAACCCTTTTAAAGACGCTTTTAAAAACTTAGTGTATAAGGCTAAGGATAATAATAATAATGCCTTTAGCGTTGCTAATATTACTTTAGCTACTATTAACTTACTAGCTTATAGTTTAAATAACTTTAGTAAAAATCTAAGTACTTTTACTAAAAACTTAGTAAAAAAGGTTAAAAGTATTAATAGTATACTTAAGTATATTTAGTAGTTTAAAAAGCTAGCTAATAAAACAGCTTTTGCTTTTACTAGCTTAATTTTCTTATAAATACGCCTAGTTAATAATACTATAAGCTTTTTAATCTATACTAGCTTCTTTATTACTTTACTATATTGCTTACGCTTAGCGTTAACTACTATTACCTTTACTACTAGTAAGTAAAGCTACTTCTTAAAAGCGCTTACTAAAAGTTTAAAGAAAGATACTAATAAAATAGTAAAAATCTTTAGTAAAATAGCTAAAGCTTTTATTATTAAAGATATAATTATAGTTAAAGGCGTTAAGTATACCTTTTTTACTATCTACGTTAATAATAATACTTTCTTGCTTTTTTACTAGTAAACAGCTACGCTACTTATTAAGTAGTATAATAAAGTTATTAAGAAGCTTAAGGACTAAACTTTTATAACCTTTATATAAATACTTAGTATTTTTTATAGTATAGTACTTTTAATATCTTACTTTATTATACTACTTCCCTTAAGTACTACCTTAGTTTATACTATTATAAAGAAAAGCACTAATAGTAGCTACTTTAGCAAAGATAGAAACCTTAGCGCTTATATTCTTAAAATTATAGCTAGCCTTAATACTAATAAGTAAACCTTTTATGCTACCTTACTTTTGTTTAACCTTAAGAATATATAGTTAAATATCCTCTTAAATACTATCTTTTATATATTAATTAATAAAGATAGTAAATTAATCTTAGCTAGTAATAATAATAATCTTACGTTATATAAATAAGTAAATAAAGCTAAGTTCTTTACTTAAGTTTATAAAAAGAAAAAAGAAAAGTAAAAAAAGAAAAAGTAAGCTTAGGACTAGTAGACTTAGTCTAGCTAGTAATAGCAATAGCAAAAGCTAGCGCTGCTTACTAACAATAGTAACTTCTTTAATAATAAAAAGTAGTATAAGCTAGCTTTTTTTTTTTTTTTTTTTTTTTTTTTTTTTTTTTTTTTTTT
>NIGD01000012.1:631230-658852 GCA_003055185.1 Escovopsis sp. TC
TTTTATTATAAGCTTAATTTTACCTTTTCTTTTATTTTTCTTTTATTTTTTTTTATTTTCTTAAACTAAAAAAAAAAAACTTTATAAAAAATACTTATTTATTCCTTTTATTTATTATAAAGAAAATAAAAAAACCTAAAAAAAAGAAAAAAGCTTTATACTTACTATTTTACCTTATAAGCTTAACTTAACATTAGCTTCTTAACCTTTTTTCTTTTTAATAACTTAACGTTGCTATGCTTTATTATATTTATAGCAGTAAGCTATATTCTTAAAAGAAAAGATAAGACCTTAACTTAACGTTGCTTATATCTTTATTACTTACTAGTACTATAACGTTGCTACTTCTTTACGTATCTCCTTATTGTTTACCTTAGCCTTTCTTTTATATAGTACTAAAGATACTACCTTTTTTTTTTATTCTTTAGTACTTAATATAGTATACTTCCTTAGAGAATTCCTAAGGATTTCCCTTAAGATTATTTTAGTAAATTCCTTAGGATTTCCCTTAGCTGCTTTCTTAGGATTTCCTTTAGCTGCTTCCTTAGGATTTCCCTTAAAAGCTTAATAGTAAAATCCTAAGGAAATTACTATAAAAGATTATATATATAAATAGCTTATAAGAACAGTTAAAAATAGAAGAAGGTATAGATTTTTACTTAAGCAATTAGTATACTTATATTATAATAATAGTTTTTAGTAAATTCCCTAGGAAGGCATTACTAACGCCTACCTATATTAGCTAGCTAAAGCAGCAAATTAAATAAAACGTTTACTTCCTTGCTTTTATAAATTTAAACCTTTTCTATTAAAGCACTTAGCTCTATAGCAAAAAGCTATTCTTACTATTGCTTTTTATTAAAGAAGATCTACTTATTAAAAGTAATATTCTTTATTATAATAACACGTTCTAGTATAAAGATCTAAACTTAGTATATATTTATAGCAATATACTTAATAAGATAGCTTAAGATCCCTTATAGTATAGTTTTAAAATGTTTTTTTTTCCTTTTAGCTTTATAGTTTTTACTAAAGTAATACGCTTTATAGCTATATATAAAAATACTGCTTTAGTTTAGTTAAAGGTTTATAAAGCGCTTTTTAATAAGTAGTAAAGCGTTCTTATAAAACTAATACTTTAATTTATTAATAGGTAACTTTATTACGTTTTTACGTAATAAACTTATGTTTAGAAGGTAAGTAGTAGCATAAACGCTCTTAGGCTAAAGATCTATAAAAAAGCTAGCTCTTTTATATATCTTAATCTACTTTATTATAATTTCTTAGCTTATACGCTTTACTGCCTTATTTAGCTTATAAGTATATAAAGCACTTAGCTTAAGAATAATACCTTTTAACTAAGCTTACTTTTATATTAGTATATACCTATAGATTATAGTTATAGCTATATTATTATTTAATTATAAAATATAAATTATAAGCTTAAACTACTACTTTACTTAGCGCTTAAAATAGTATAGCGCGTTAAAGAAAGTAATAGAATCTTTTATTAGTAGTAAGTAAGTATATAGCTACTTACTATATTCTTTTTTTATTATTAATAGCTAGTTTAAGCTATTATACTTACGCTTATAGTCTTAAAGATCTTAGTATATACGCTAAAAAGGTTATAGCGCTTTCTTTTTTAAAGGTCTTTTAGAGATAACTTAAGTAGCATAAGTAAGTAAGTAGATCTTATAATTAATCTACTTTATGCTTTTAATTTTAACGTTTTTAGTATTACTAATAAAAGCTTATAAAGTATCTTAGCTAAAGTAGCTTAAACAAAAATACTAAAGTTCCTTATTATTATCCTTTAGTAGCTTTAGGTCCTTAGAATTTAGCTATTATAAAGCTAAGCTTTTATTATAAGTAGTAAAATACGTATAAGGTTTAAACGTAGTATACCTATTAAAAGGGATTATATTATTAAGCTTAGTATTAAAGTAAAAAGAAATTAGCTTATATTTTAAGAAAGTAAGGTTATGCTTACGTAGAAGCTAGGCTATAGGGATACTACTTTTTAGCAAGCTATAGTATAGTATTGTTAAGGGACAGAATAGCAGAAGGCGTATTCCCTACGAAGGACCTTTAAACACCTAGAGAAGGGATATAAGAGGAGAGGCCCTTGCTTAGATTAAAGAGAGGGTTTAGAGATTAATGCTATATTACTTTATACTTTACTTTTAATTACTACCTTTATTATAAAGCTTTTATAAGTTATTAGTATACGCTTTACTACTTACCTTTAAACTAGCGTCTTTAATAGTTTAATCTCTCTTAAACCTTTACTACTAAGGCAAGGTTAACTAGTAGGAGGTAATACTTATTTTTTTAAAAGCTTTACGCTAATAACAATTAAAAGCTACTTTTTTATAGCTAGATCTTAGCGTTATTATAGAAACCTAGAACCTTCTTTCTCTTAACCTTATCCTAACTCCTTTAATAATAACTAATAAAATAGCTAGTACTAATAATACTAATAACACTAACTATAGCTTCGCTAACCTTTCTAAGAAAGAGCTAGATAAACGCCTTATTAGAGCTATAAAGGAGTACTAAGTTTACTATAAGCGTAAATACCTTAAGGAGCTTATAAAAGGAAGAAACTTAACTTAAGACCTATTATAGTTATAGATAGTAGACTTTAAGTTTATAGGAGGGCTGCCTAAGAAAAGCTACGTAAACGCCTTAAAGTTATTGCTACTAAATCTATAATAATATAAAAAGAAATTATAAAGCAAGCTTTAAACCTTCTTAATAGCACTATTAACTTACTTTTATACTTAGCTAAAGACCTTTACTATTAAAATAAACAAAGTTATCTTTAAGGTAGCTTTTCTTTTACTAAAAATTTATAGCAAATAAAATATATACCTTAAACTTAAATACGCTAAAAAGCTAAAGGATATATTATTTAAGAATTTCTAGAAATAGCTTAAAGGAGGCATTAATAATACCTTTACTTACTGCTTTAACGCGTATTTATAGATAAGTAGCTTTATTTAAGCAAAAGGGATAAAGTTTATAACTTTCTTAAACATATATAAAGCTATTAAGACTAAGCTCTTAGAGCTATTACTATTGCTTTTTTAAGTTTATTACTTTTTATAGCGTTTATAGCTAAAGCTATAGAACTAGATACTAAACAGCAAGGTCCTAGAGAACTAGGCGCGAATACGTACTTAAGGAGTAATAGCAGAGACAATCTTAGAAAAGGAAATAACAACGATAACAACAACGATAGCAAGGACAGCTAACCTAGCACCCTTAGGCCTAGCAACGGCCTATACTAACTAGAACTAGCCCTTTTAGCCTATAGCTTATTTATAGTAACTTTATAGTTAGCGTACTATAAGGTTAGTAAGCTGCTTTAAGTATAGCAAGCCTTACTACTAAATAACCTATATAGCTATAAGATATAATACGTATAGTAGCAGTTAGTATACTATAGAATAATATAACTAATCGCTAGCCTAAGAGCAAAGTAGTAGCATAGCTACTGCTTTTAATAATAAACCTTTTAGTAAATCTTAGCGCGCTTAAGAATTTATAGGCCTTAAAGCTACTATAGTTAAACTAGTATATATCTAGATTAGTAGTAGATAGGTTAACGTAAACGCTTTTATAGACTTAGGTAGTAACGTTATGCTTTTTAGCTAAAAGGTTATAAAGAGTACGCTGCTTTTTCTTAAGCTTAGTATTAATATAGTATTTAAAGATACTTTACTAAAGGTATATAAAAGAACTTTAAAGTTATTTAAGCTTAAGGATAACTAAAGAGTAGTAAAGATATGTTTACTTAACTATATAGTAGTAAATATTATAGACGATTTAATTTTAAGGATCTTATAGTTTAAGAAAATAAATCTATATATCTAGTAAAAGGAAGAAAAGTAGAATTACCTTTTTTTAAAAGAAGCTCTTAGCTACTTTATTACCTTTTTATAGGTTAAGAGCCTTATATCTTTATATAGGTTTATAAGAATCTTAGCTATACTAAATAAGATAGAACTCTTAGATAACTAAGCTAGTAGTAAAACTATAGTAAAGCTTTTATAAAAGTATAAGGACTATGCTTAAGTATTTAACTAGTAAAAGGTAGCTAAGCTAGCAAAGCTTAAAAGGAGGACGTATACGATAAAGCTTATTAAAGGATCTAAGATACTATAAAAACTTATTTACTCTTTTGCTATAAAAGAGCTAAAGGTTCTTAGAGAATACCTTAAAGACGTAACAAAGAAGGGCTAGATCTAGAGATTAATAAGCTTATATAAAGCTTTAGTGCTTTTTATACCTAAGAAAAGGAAAAAGCTATAACTTTACGTTAACTACTAGGTATTAAACTAGATAACTTATAAGAACAAAGCTTCTTTACCTTTAATCCTTAAAATCTTTAACTGCTTTAATAAAGCAAAAATATTTATAAAACTTAATCTAAAGGATATATACTATTAGATATATATCTATAAAAGAGATAAGTAAAAGATAGCATTTTACTATAGATATAGCTACTTTAAATACTACGTTATACCCTTTAGCTTAATAAACGCCTTAGCTACCTTTTAAGAATACATTAATAATATACTCTAAGGCCTAATTAATTATACTTATATTATTTATATTAATAATATCTTAATATATAGCAGCAAAGACGCTGTATATATATAGTATGTTTATAAAGTCCTTAATAAGTTAAGGACAGTAAGCTTCTTTATAAACCTAAAGAAGTATTAATTTTAAGTTAATATAGTATTATACCTAGGTTTTATAGTTTTACTAAAAAGAATCTATATAAAAAGAAAACGTATTAAAGCAGTAGCGTAGTAGCTATAACTTTATAGCGTATATAATGTTTAAGCATTTCTAAGCTTTATAGGATTTTATTAACGCTTTATCTAGAATTATAGTAAAATAATAGCGCTACTTACTAACTTACTTAAAGGTATACTAAAGGGACTTCTTTTGCTAAGTAGTAGTAAAGTTAAAGCATTTAAAAAGCTTAAATGCTACTTTTAAAAAGAACTAGTGCTAGTATATTTTAAGCTAATAGCCTTTATAAGAATATAAACTAACGCCTTAAAATTTACTATTAGTATAATCCTTTTATAAAAGTAAAGAAAAGACTAGTACTTTATAGCATATATATTATAAAAGCTAACTAAACTAAAGCTAAGATACCTTATCCTTAATACTAAGATAATAGTAATTATAAAGGCATTTATAACGTAAAAGTATTACTTAGCGTACGCTAACGATAAAGTTTAGGTATTTATAGATTACTTAAATTATAGCTACTTAAAAGCAAAGACAAAGCTATCTAATAAGTAAGTTATAGCTTTAGATAGATTATTACCTTTTAACTTTTATATTAAATACTAACTAAGTAGCAATAACCTAGCTAATAGATTATTAAAGAAGCTAAACCTTTAGGATAAAGAAGAGATTATGCTAAAAAGGTATAGCGTATTGCTTAAGTTTTTAAAGCGTTTTTATAGTAAAGAAGCTATAAATAGTATAATTAATGTTAAGAAGTTAAAGGACTAAGCAAAGACTTATATTTAAAGGGGAAGTAAAGACTTTATTCTTATAGCTTTATAAGACGTTTACTATAAAAATAATATAGTTACGCTAGTTGTTTCTTCCTTTGCTAAGTTAGTGCTAATTATAGTATAGCATATAAGCTGCCTTTGTTAAGAGCTAGGTAAGGGAGACGAGTTAGACGCAGTAAAAGTTCTTATAGACTTAGGGCGAACTTACGTTAAGGACGATGCAACGTTGCTAAAAGAAGCCTTAACTTTAATAGAGTTGCTTTATTATATATAAAGAAAGGACGTTTTCTTTATAGATAGTAAAGTTATAGCTAAGCTTATAGATAAAAGATAAAGCTAGTTAGCTAGTAAGGACTAGCTAATTTACTTTAAAAGAAAAGTATATATACTACTAAGATTATAGATAAAGTTACTTATAATATGTTATAATAAGCTTAGCGTAAAGTACTAAGGAGTTAGCTAGATACTTATAGCGTTAGCAAAGAGCTACTACTAAAAAGGGATAAAGAAGGACGTAAAGTAGTATGTGTTAACGTGTATAGATTGTTAACTAATAAAGCTATAGTACTATTAACTTTATAGCAAATTAGTAGCATTGCTAATACTAGTACGACTATTTAAGGAGATCTTAATAAACTTTATTATAAGGCTCTTAAAGATAAAGGGATAGAACTATACGTATAACTTAATTCTTATTATTATAGACTACTTTATAAAGTACGCTATCTATATTATAACCTAGAAGCGAATTAGTAGCAATAGACTAATAACCTTTTTCTTTAAGCACGTTTTTAAAAATTATAAGTTACTAAAAGGGATTATAATAGATTAAAGGTTAGTTTTTATAAGTACTTTTTAGTAAAGTTTCTACTACTCTTTAGCGATAAAGCAGTAACTTAGTACTACTTTCTACTTATAGACTAATAGCTAAATAAAACGCTAAAATTAGCTAATTAAGCACTACCTTTAGACCTTTTATAATAAGGACTAGCTTAATTAAGCTAACCTACTATAGTAGGCTTAATTTATATATAATAATACGGTCTATAGCAGTAGTAGCGAAACACCTATATACTTACTATTTAGTTTTTACCTTTACGTACTAAACGCTAACATTAAGTAGCTATAAAGATAAATAGAACTAAGCATATAGGTAAAAGAGATAGAAGTAGTATATAAATTAGTAGTAAAGTTACTATAAAAGGCCTAAGAAGATAATAAGAAGTAGTATAACGTAAAAAAAAACAAGGCTAGCTTTACTATTAAGAACTAGGTATTAATTTTAACGAAACACTTAAACTTATAGCAACTTACTAAGAAATTAGCCAAGAAGTACATAGAACCTTACTAGATTAAGAAAAAGGTTAGAATAAGTAGATTAGCTTTTTAGCTTTAATTACCTACGTTAGTTAAAATTTATAATATCTTTAATATAGTTAACCTAAAGCTATATATATACTATAAAAGAAAAGCAAAAGAACTAATAGATTACCCTTTCTCTATTAATAAGACCTTTAAGATAGAAGCAATACTAGACTACTACTATAAAGGTTAGCGATAATAATACTTAATTAAATAGGTAGGTTTCCTAAAGGTAGATAACTTATAGTAAACTTATAGTAACTTTACTTTAAAGGAGCTAATAGATAAGTATAAAGTAAAACTAAATAAAAGCAAAAGAGTAAAGTATAGCATAAAGTAAAAGAGATCTTAAAAAAGTAACTTTATTTATTTATTACTATAAAAGCTATAAGCTAAAAGCAAACTTTATATAAACCTATCTATCCTTTATAATATCCCTATCCTTCTTATCTTTACCTTATTAGTACTATAACCTATTATTTCTTATATGCTTCCTTACCTTAAAGAAAATCTCCTTTTCCTTCTAAACAACTATAAAAAGGTAAAGCTATAGCACAGCAGTAGTAAAGCAGCTGTACTACTTAGCTATTGTTATCCTTTAACTTAGTAGTATAGTAGCTATTATTGTTAATCTTAAAAGCTTTATAAGCTTAGCAAATAAGCGTATTACTATTAGTAAGGATAGTATAAGGTAAAGCAGTAAGGTTATTATTTAGGTTAGTAGCTTAGGCGTAAGAGTTAGTAGTAAAGAGATAGTAAAGGTATAGCAAAGAAAGAAAAGAAGTAAACTAACCTTAAGAGTATAAAAGGTAGCTTTAGCAAGGATATAAGTAAAGTTAGCTTAGTTAAAGGCTACGTAAATTTCTAGCTTCTTAAGGGCAAAGAGGTAGTAATAGTACGTTGCTTTTGCTTCTTTTTTACTTTTAGCAATTATTTTAGAGTAGTAAAAGCGTATATAAGTAAAAGCTTTATGCCTTTAACGCTAAAGGTTCTTAAAGTAGTTCTATAGTAAGTTAGTAGCAAAGAATAAAAGAAAGAGAAGCACTTATATAGTAAGGCTAGATATAGTAGCACTTAGCCTTAAAGAAGTAAACAAAGGGGTAATATTTTTTAAGGATATAAAAGTACCTTTTTTTACCTTTTTTATAGTAGGTATACTTAAGGCTTATAGCTAAGAAGTAGGTTAAAAGCTATAAAAAAGAAGCAAAGAAGGAGGTACTTACTAGAGCTATTACTATATAAGGTAGGCTTAATAGCGTCCTTATCCTTAGTTAGATCTCTGTTAAGCTTTTAACGGTATATCTAGGCTATATAGCAGCAGTAAGATATATTATAGCTATAGCAAATTAGTAGCTATAACGCTAAGAAGCCTTAAGGAAAAAGATACTTATACAATAACTTAAACAGCCTTAGTATCGTTGCTACTGTTACTATTAGCTATAGCATTGTTATTGTTATTAAGCTTAGTGCTAGCTACTTACAAAGATATAGCGTTAGCAAAGGTACTACCTTCTATAAGAACAAAAAGCTTAGTAAGGGTATAGGAGGTGCTTGCTATAGTTTCCTTAGAGGGCTCGGTAAAGGCACGCCTCTTTTTCGCAGAGGCTATAACAAGAGTAGTAGTAGCGTTTATAATAAGTTCTTATTTTTCTTATAATTAGATTAATTAGTAATAATATTAAGAGGTAGCTATAGTATATAAAAGGCTAAGAAAGGGTATATATATAGTAAGGAAGGAAAGAAGGCATAGATAAAGGTAGTAGTAATGTTTTTAAAGAAGATAAAAAAAAAAGAAAGGAAAAAGGAAGAAGAAGGAGGGAAGAAAGGGATAAAATAAGGTACCTTAAGGGCCTTAGGGCCCTTAAGGCCTTAGAGCCTTATAAATTAAGCCTTAGGAATAACAAAGGGAAAGATAAGTATATAAGCGTAAAAGTAAATGTATTTAAAGGGAATAAAGAAAAGGGGTTAAAGCGTCTAAGGTAGAAGTAAAGGGCAGTAAAACGCTATAAAGGAATTAAAAGGTTATAGTAAAGCATAAGCAAAGTTATACTATAAGGCAAAACAAAAGCGTAACGCGTAACGCTTAGACCTTAAGGGTGTAAGGGTTAGTGAGGAAGAGAGTAATAGAGTACTGCACAAAGACGACCTATATTATAACATAAAGGTAGATTTATATTATTATTAATTACTAGTCTTCTCTCCTTCTTTAGCTAGCTCTCCTCTCTCTTATAGTCCCTTCTACCTTATATTAGCCTTACCTTTAGGCCCTCTTTAGTGCCTCCTTGTCCTTAACCTAAGTATAGAACCTGCCCTAGGCTGCCCTTGTCCTTAACCTTGCTGCTGCCCCCCTTTAGCCTAGCTGCCCCTTTAGCTCCTTATTAGCCTCCCTTCCTTATTGCTTTACTTAGCAGGCCTCTTATTAGCAGCAACCTTTATCGTTTAGGCCTGCTTTGTTATTATTACTTAATAAGTTACTTCTTCTTTTATAGCGTTGTTTTAACGCTTATTCTACCCTTTGTTAATCCTTTCCCTTTTGCTACGCTACTTACGCTTTATGCTTTATATATAGCTCTTTTATATGTCTTAGGCTACTTTACGATTTCCTTAGTTAAGCTGTATTTGTTTTACTCTTATTGCTATTCTTTTTTTTTCTTTCTTTTATACGTTTCTTATTATTAGCTATATAGTTATCTTTTTTTTAATTATTGCGTTGCTTTTTCTTTTAGATTTGCTCTTTATTTAGGTTAGTATTAGCGCGTTACGTCCCTTTCTTTGTTATATAGAGCCTAAGCTATCTACGTATATGCACGCTACCTTGTCCTATGCTGCTAACGCTATATTCCTTTGTTTTTTAGCTTTTCTTTACGTTTATTTACTTATTATACTTTAGCTAATTATAAATTGTCCTTTTTATTAGCTACTAGTTGCTTATTTCCTATAGTATACTATTATTTATCCTACCTTTATAGCTACTTAATTAGTAGTCCTTTGTTTAACGTATAATTACTCTTTTCTTATATATATATTTCCTTTTTATTTTTTTTTCTTTTTTTCTTTTTCTTTTTCTTTTTCTTATTATTAACCTTTTATCTTTTGCTTTTATTCTTTTTCTTTATTCTTTTTTTATTTTGTTTTTATCTTTCTTTTTTTACTTTATTATAGCTTCTTTTGCTAATAAAGGCAAGGCCCTTGTTTACTGTTCTTTTTGCTTATAGCTTAATAATAATAAAGGTAAAGTTGCTATAAACCTTATGCCTTCTTACTTCGTTAAACGTACTAAGCTTTTATATATTCTTATCTTATATTAGTATATCTTAGGTTAAAGTAGTTATATACCTAAGCTACCTTTAAGCAAGGTTTAGGTTTAAGTACTATTGCTAACTTTCTTTCTTTTAGTAGTAAGATTAAGTTTACTACTAAGCGCCTTTATTTTTTTTATTTTTTTTTCTTTTTACCTTTACTTCCTTTTAACGTTAAAGAAGATGCTTTTAAAGACGTTCTTAAGGAAGACGCTAAGCTTAATAATAATAATAATAACAATAATACTACTAAATATAAGGTATAAAAAGATAAGTTTAGCTAAAAGCTAGCCTATCTATAGACTCCTTCTTTTACTTTATGCCCTTTGTCTAAGAAAGCTATAACCTTAAAGGCTACTGCTACCCTTAAGGCTCTTTATAAAAAGCTAATCTTATTTATCTTTCTTTTATTTTTATATCTTTTCTTTCTATAAGCTAACCTTAAGCTATAATATAGCTATAACTATATTTATACTATATATACTAACTACCTTTATATATAAACTCCTAGGTCTATCTTTCCTAAGCTCTATAAGTTTAACGCTAGTTAGTATCTCCTTTTTCTTTATCTTTTTTTCTTTCTTTTATTTTAACCTTTTCCTTTTGCTAAGCGTTACTATAAAGTACTAGCTATATACCTATAGCAAGAACCTTTATACCCCTATAAACAATAACATTACTTTAGCCTATGCTACCTTTTAAGCTTACTTTTAAGCTATCTTTTTTAATAAAAATAAAGCTATTTACTATTAACGTACCTTTAATAAATACTTTGCTTCTTACTATAAAGATATATAGCTTACTAAGTTTAAAGGCAGCAAGGCTATACGTTAACTGTTCCTTAAGCGTAAGCTAACCTTGCCTTACATTAACATTGCTTCCCCTTAGTCTTAGCCCTAGCCCTAGCCCTAGCCTTTCCCTTTAATAGTCCTTTACCCTTTTGCTAACCGCTAGCTTTAAACTTAATATAAAGTTTAAAAAAAGTTATATTTAGCTTTTAAGCTTAAGAAGAATAACTTACTATGCTACCTACTACTTATAGTAGCTTTAAAGATAATATATAACCTAATCCTTAGTAGTAAGTTAAGTAACCTTGCTAACAACCTAATTCTAAGACTATAAAGTCTTAGTAGCCCTTTAAAATCTAGTAATTTTAACCTTTTATACTTATCTTTAGTATAAGGAAAAGGAGGTAGTAAAGCAGTTAAAGGCCTTTTCCTTCTTTTCCTTTTATAGTTAGATTTGCCTTTAGTAAGAGGAGAAGAAGAAGTAGTATAAGAAGTAGTATAAAAGGCCCTTAAACCTTTACTATAGTTAAAGGTAGTTTTAGCGTTAAGGTTAATTTGCTTTTTTTTTATTTTTATACTTATATTTTAAGCTATATATATTATATATAAAGATAAGTTTTAATATTAAGTGTTATTATATTAAAACTTTGTCTTATGTTTACCTTTAAGCTTTGCTTTATACTTCTTAACTACCCCTTAGTCTATAAAATCTAACTTCTTTGCTTAAGAGTTCTTGCTGTTTAGGTACCCTTTTTACTTTATAAGGTAGAGCTATTTTTAGCTTATATACTTATACCTTATAATTTTCTTAACCTTAAACGTTTCTTTTGCTATAAAAGGGTAGTTTATTAGCTTTATTAGCTACTTATTATAGCTAGTATATAGTTTAAGGATTAATACGTAAAAGACGTTATAAATATAAACTAATATTAAAAAGCAAAGGCAGTATGCTAGGCCGCTAGTGTTAATAATGTCTTTAACTTAATAAGGGCTAGTATATTTCTTTATAAGTTTTTATATAGGTTAGTAGAGGTTAAGGTTATACATTAAGATTAGTACCTAGTTATTAACTTTAAATGTCTTTTTCTTTTGCTTTTTATTATAATACTCCTTTTAATCCTCTTATACCTTTTAAAGCAAAGTTATTATAACTTCTTATATAGCTAGTATCTCTTTTACCTACTTTACTACGTTGTTGTTTAAACCTTGTATTACTATACTATTTATCCTTAGTATCTCTAGCTAGTACCTTATTAAGAGGAATATAAAAGATTTACTAGTACTATTATGCTAAGTAGTATTATAAGCGAACTCTACTAAAGGTAGCTTATTTACTTAGTTAAGCTGTTCTTTGCTATAGAAGGCGTAAAGGTAGTGTTTAACGAGCTAATTTTAGCGCTTTATCTACTTATCTATCTATAGGTAGAATGCTATACTAAGTTGCCTTAAGTACCTTAAGAGATAGCAGAAACTCCTTTAAAACTTACTTATAAATACTAACCCTTTATCTATAACTATCCCTTAAGGAATACTATATCTCTTATATACGTGCTTAAGTATTAGGTTTATAAGCCTATTGCTTATAATTCTTTTATAAGTTAAGATATAAAAAGCATACTTTATAAAGCAGTTAATAATAACTAAGATTAAGTTAAAGGTTTTACTTTAGCTTTATATTAAAGGTAGGTTTATAATAAAGTTTATTAATATTTCTTAGAAAAGTACTTTAAGGACTAAGAGCAGCATAAGTTTGCTATAAAGTTAGTAGTACCTTAGCTTTATAGTTTAGCAGCTATTATAGGTCTAGACGTATTCTTATATATCTTTTGTTAAGCTTTTTTAAAAGTAGTTATAAACTACCTTCTATAACGTATAGTATATGCTTTAATAACTAGCTAAAGGGTTATTATATAGTAATATTAGTATCTCTATTCTTATACTATTTAGTATATAGACCTAGCCTTAGAACTATACTAGCTTATTAATACCTTTCTCTTACCTTTTCCTTCTTTTACTATTATTATTCTTTACTAGTCTTACCTTCCTTTCTTATAAGGTATATAAAAAGGTATCTTTTTTTTAAGTATTTTATAGAGCTTTAAGGAAGGTTATAGCTTCTTTAAGCAATGCTTTAGCTATGCTTTAGGAAAAGTTTAGTATACTTATTGCTTCCCCTTAGGTTATAAGCTCTAAGTAAACCTTTGTCTTCTTTATAAGTAAGATAGTATTAGGCGTAACTTAAATTGCCTTTGCCTTACCTTTAAGGCTGCTTTAGGCTAAGGGGTCCCTTCCTTTTACCTTACTTTTATAAGCTACTATTAGTATTTTATCTTTCTTTTTAAACTTCTTTAAGAACTTTAAGAAGTATATCTTTTACTCTTCTTCTTTTTCTTCTTTATTATAAAAGTCCTTTTACTATAATAAGCTATTTACTAGATTCTTTTACCTTAGCTAGTATTTAATCTAAAAGTTAAATAAGCTTAGGCAGTTTAGAGCCTTAGCTTAGTAGCTAGATAGCTTTATTTCTTTAGTAAGGTAGCTATAGTTAAGGTAGTTTATAATAACTTAGATCTTATATACTATATATATAAGGTAGTAGTGCTAAGCTATAAAAGCTTTAACGATTACTAGTATTTTAGCGTTTAGCGTAGCATATTAAAGTTTAGCTTTTTTTAGTTTCTTTAATAGGTAGGCTATAAGGTACTATTATCCTTTATATTATTATAAAAGGATTACTTTTATTATAAAGTTAAAAGTATTTATCTTAACTCTTATAAGGCGCCTAAGGTTAAAGTAACGTAGTACTAGCTTTTTAGTAAATTTCTTTTTAAAAGCGTTAAAGGCGTTAAGCTCTTTTACCTTAAGTTTAATAAAACTTTGCTATATACCTTTAGTTAAGTTAGTAAAAAGCATAGTAATTTTACTATATCTTTTAATAAAGTAGTAGTAAAATTTAATAAAGCTTAAGAACGCTTAAATGTTTTAAATACTAGCTAGTACTAGCTACTCCTTTATAGCTTAAACTTAGTCTAGCTTTATATAGACCCCTTAAGGGCTAATAACAAACCTTAGGTAAGATATAGTTTAAACTTAAAATTTATATTTTATAAGGTTTATAAAGAGCTTTTTCTTTTAGAGTTGTTTAAGGACCTACTAAACGTACTATATATATTCTTTAGGGTTGCTACTATAGATTAAATTATTATTTAAGTAAACAATATAAAACTAGTTTACGTAGCTAGCTAAAACATTATTAATATATTCTTAAATCATAGCTAAGGCGTTAGTAAGCTTAAATAGTATTACTAAGTATTTAAAGTATTTATATTAGCACTAAAAAGCTATCTTTTACTTATTTCTTGCCTTAATATAGATTTAGTAGTATACGTCCTTAAGGTTAAGCTTTATAAAAACTTTAGCGCTTTATAGTTAGTTTAAGATTTTATAAATTAGTAGTAATAAAGTAATATTTTTTTAAGTTACTTTATTTAACGCTTAGTAGTTTATATAAAGCTAAAGCTTTTTTCTTTTCTTTAAGATAAAAAGCACTAAAGCTTTAATTAAGCTAGTTAAGCGTCTAATCTACTTCTTTTTTAATAAGCTCTTAAGGTATTGCTATAGTACTTTAAGCTCTTTTAAGGCAAGGGAGTAGATAGGTCCTTATAAAGAAAGCTTCTTTTTAGCTAGTTTAATAGTATACGTTTATCTTATAAGTAAGGTAAGCTTTACTGCTTCTTTATCTAAAAATACTTAGTTAAAGTCTTAATATTTAAGAGGAAGCGTTAATATAAGTTTATCGTTAGCTTATTTATTCTTTAGAAAGAGGTTAAGGGAGTTAAGCAGCTTAAAGGGGATAATAACTTAGTATAGTATTTAGCTAGCTATAAGCGCTTATTAAGCTTCCTTTAGTATATCTATAAGAGTTATACTATTATACCTTAAAGGGAAGTTTTAAGTATTATTTTTTTAATTAATCTATAGGTTAGCTTCTTAGAACTAAGGTTAGCTAAGGATTATATCTTTTAGTATCTTAATAATAATACACTAAAGTTAGCCCTTTTTCTTTACCTTTTAGTTATCTTTAATTTTAAGGAGCAGTAAAGCTTAGCTATATACTTATACTAAGGGTCCTTTAGCTATTATATAAACCTTAGGTATAAAGGACAGTGCTAGTAAGTTGTTTAGTATTTAAAAGCTAATAAGCGTAGTATTACTACTAAGGTTAAAAATTGTATTAAAGGTAGTTTAGGTCCCTTTTGTTTAAAGGTATACCTTCCTTATTATAATAAGGTCTAAACTAGCAAGTTCTTAGATACGTTAAACAGCTAGCTCTACGTTACTACTAGTAGTAGCTAAAGGTTAAGATAAGGTACTACTGCTATTTAAGGGGGCATAGGTATATTATTAAGTTATATAAGTTTTACTAAAGCATTAAGTATAGTCTAAGGCTTAGCAGTTAGCGATAATATATAAGCTATTATATTTAAAGTATCTACTGTTTAAGTATTATAGCTAAGGTTACTAAAGCTCTTATAGGCGTTTAGTTCCTTTAATAACCTTACTATAGGTTAGCTTTGTCTTAGCTTCTATAGGTACTACGCTAGGTTTTAGCGTCTTATAGCTAAGGATTAAGTTTAGCTTTACGCCTTATACTTATATCTTATACTAATTCTAAGGGATACTACCTTAAAGGATCTTATTTACTAATTCTAGGTAAAGTTTTATAATAAAGCTACTAATTTAGAAGCTTATTAAGAAAAGGTTAGCTAGTTCTTATTTTATACTTTTAAAGAAGTTAAAGAACGTTTAAAAGCTTTGCTTATTAGTCTATGTTATCTATATAAGCTTAGTTATAGTATAGTAGCTTTAAGTATATTTATCTTTAAACCTAGATTTAAGCTAAGCTTAGAAGTTAGCTTAAGTAATACGTTAGTAATTGCTTTAGTATTTGTTTTAGAAGAAAATAGTAAAGCGCTTAAAAGGCTTAAGGTTTAGTCCTTTAACTATAAAGGCTATATAAGCTATATCTATTTTAAAGTCTAAGGGGTAGGTTATAAATCGTAGAGAAAGGCTAGTAAGGAAGCCCTAGAGGTTAGCCTATAATTTTCTTTTATACTTTAAGGAGGTCTACTGCTACGTTAAGCAGAACCTACTATTGTTTTAGGTATACTTTAGCTCTTATAGTTTAGTTATAGCTATTATAAAGGCAAGGAGTTTATATCTAGTTAAGTCTAAGGTTATAGGTTATTTATTTTAGACTACTGCTTAGTATTTATGCTTCTTTTAAAGCTATTGCTATTATATATTATCTTAGATTAGTTAGTTAAGCTTTACCTTTAAAGCTTAAGTAACGTTTACGTAAAGTATAGATAATTACTATATAGCTATTAAGTTAATAAAGCCTAGGTTACCTACAACGAAGTTTAGTTGTTAAGCGCTAGTAAGCATTTTAGCAAAAGCTTAGTACTTATTTACGCTAAATTTATAGCATAGTAGATCGTTTAAGGAAGGCGTATTAGCTACTATACAGCTACTACGTTAAGTAAAGTTTAATACTATTAAGGTAGCTAAACGTTAAGTAAGGTTAGCTATAGCTTTGCTATAAGTAGTTATTATCTTTAAACTACTATTAGTTATTCTTTATCTTAAAAGGAAAAAGCAATTAAACTATAAAGGTTAGTAAAGAAAAAAGTAATAAAGTACTATATAAAAATAACCTATATTATAATATAAAGGTAGATTTATATTATTATTAATTGCTAGCCTTTTTTCCTTTTTTAGCTAGCTTTTTTCTTTCTTATAGTCCTTTTTACCTTATATTAGCCCTACCTTTAGGCTCCTTTTAGTACCTCCTTGTCCTTAACCTAAGTATAGAACCTGCCCTAGGCTACCCTTGTCCTTAACCTTGCTGCTGCCCCCCTCTAGCCTAGCTACCCCTTTAGCTCTTTATTAGCTTCCCTTCCTTATCGCCTTGCCTAGCGGGCCCTTTATCAGCGGCGACCCTTATCGTTCAGGCCTGCTTTATTATCGTTACCTAACAAAGGGCAAGGTTATAGAAGAAAGGAAAGGCAAGCTATTAAAGGATAGAATAGCAGAAGGCGTATTCTCTATAAAGGACCTTTAAACACCTAAAGAAGGGATATAAGAGGAAAGGCCTTTGCTTAAATTAAAGAAAAGGTTTAGAGATTAATGCTACGTTACTCTATACCTTACCTTTAATTACTACCTTCGTTGTAAAGCTTTTACGAGTTACTAGCGTACGCCCTACTACTTACCTTCGAACTAGCGTCTCTAACAAGTATACTATTATATTTACTATATTAGATCTAAGCTTATAGTAGCTTTACCTCTAAGATAATATTTATATAAAATCTATTAACTACTACTATATCTTTTAAGCAAAGATTTATACTTTTAGCTTTTAAGCTATTAGTTAAAAGCTTATAAAGTACTTAAGTACTTTACCTTATAATATAAAAGCTTATTATACTAGCTTTTATAGCGTTAAACCTATTACTTAAGATAAAGGTATTAAGCTTTAAGAAAGTATAGTTATTAACTAAGTATAGTACCTTATAGTTATTAAAAAAAGTACTTTTTAAGAAAAGATATATATACTAGTTAAACGTTAAAAAAATACTAAGTTTAACCTCTTGCTTTAGTACTATAAGATTAATTAAGGTAGTAACTATTGTTAAAGGAAGCCTTAACTACGCTGTCTTACCTTTTATACTTAGGTCTTATTTAGTAGCTTAAAGCTATATATATAGTACTAACTATTTATTTTTTTTAAGCTATTTATAAAGCTTATTCTTACCCTTTGTTAAACAGCTACGCTTTAGCAAAGATTAGCGCTTAAACGTATACTTAAGAGTCTAGTAGCGTATAGAAGGCTATCTATGCTTTTTTCTATAAAGGTACTTATAAAGAGCTACTAGCTTTTACTAATTACTATTATTATAGTTAGCTTAAGTTAAGAAAATAGCTAAAAGCTAATTACTATTGCTTTTAACCTTTATTATAAAGTAATAAGCTAAGGTCTTAATATTAAGAGCTAGTTTCTTATCTTAGATAGCTTTTTTAAGTACTAAAAGCTTTACGTAAGCCTATTTTAAAGCTATATAGATTTTAACTGCCTTAAAAAAGTCTATAACTACTATAGGACCTTTAACCTTAAAGATCTAGTAAATTTTACTAAGATTAAAAGCTTACTTTTAGTTTTAATACTATCTACTAAGCTTAATACTTAAGCGCTTTATATCCTTAAGTATACTATAGTAGTAAGCTTAAATAGCTACTATAATAGCTTTATAGCTTAAAGTAAGTTTAGTTTATAGCTCTTTAATAATCTTATAAGTTATTAGTTTATGCTTATTATTAACGTAGCGTTTCTTAAGGCATTTAATAGTAAAGTTTAGTTTACTTAACTTTACTATTTTTATAATCTAGTCTTAAATAATAATTAAAGCTTTTTACTTAGTACTAAAAGAAGTAATTATTATATTATAGTTATAAACTTAAGCTTTATAAATATAAAGTATAAGCTATAAGTTTATAAAGTTAAAGATACTTAAGCTATTAACGTTAAAAAGGTTTATTTATTTACCTTTTTTTTTTAAACTTAAGTTATTTTTAAAGTTTTTTTTATCTTTAGTTCTAACTTAAGTTATAAAGGTAAGTTTAATAAAAGCTTTAGTACTACTTTACGTAGCTTTATAAATTATTAACTATAAGATTTTATTAAAGCTTAGCTGTTTAAGGTTTAGTAAGAGATTTATATAGCTTAAAGGGATACTTAGGTTTACGTTAAGCTATATATAATAGGTTTTAGTAAAGTTCTAAAAGGCTTTAAACTAAATAATTTAATCTATAGAATATATAAGCTTAACGTTTCTTAAAGCAGCGCTTACGCTTTAACCTATAGTAATAGCTATTTTAAGGAATACTAAAAAAGGAAATTAAGTAATAATAGCTTAATAAAAAGAAGATTTTTAAAAAAAAAAATAAGATTTTTATATAAGCGTATAACTATAATATAGTTAGTAGATCTAATTAAAAGCATTAGTTAAAGACTTAATTAAAGCTTAAAAAGCCTAAAAAGTAAATATATAATTTAAGACCCTTTTATCTATAGAAGTTATAGTACGTAGGCTATTTAGCCTACGTATACACATAATGTATACCTTAAGCGTACAAATTAGTAGTGCCTCTACTCTAGCATTCGTCATCCTCTATTCTAGCTTATCACAACACCGAATGCCCGACCAAAGAAATCACAGAGCACCGGGATAAACCACACATCGACCAGTGCAAACGCAGAACCCAAGAAAGCGACCTCGAACGAGAGGCTCAACAACAAAGAAATCCCTAACTACTGCGCAGGGGGAGAGATGACATCTCTACCGCGTCCGAGCCAATGACGGCCTGGTCGGCGTGCCTTGCGGACCCGGTGCGGTCCCCGTCCGCGATGCCGCTCGGCGGCCTGCTCGGATCCGGACCCCCAAATTCACCGCATCCTCCGCCTCCACTCCGGAAGACGCATTCCATGAGTCTTTCACGGGAGTTCTACTGTAGAGTGTCGATCACAGAGACGCATGAATTGGTTGTACAAGATGCCTGGTTCCAATACCACGATGATCTTTCCCTCGGTACGATCCCTGTGTGAGATGGATCCCTTTCGAAATGGATCTGACTTGATCTGATCCGTGAGATCTGGGCCGTTTTCAAGAGGCGCAGGCAGAGCCTCATGAGACCTGGGTAGCAGCTTATAAGACCTGGAAGGAAACTCATGAGACCTAAGTAGAAACTCAGAGGATCTATGAAGAAATTCATAAGACAAATGCGCGGTCACCAGAACTCAAGATTCACGGCTCGAACACTCCGTCCCCTCAACACCAGTCATCCTTCTCAAACTTTCCAGAGCCACATCTCATCTTCACGCCGCTCATCCCATTCTCCAAACGACCCCTAGATGAGGCATCCTCCGCTCATACATGTGAGCCCACGCATGTCCATATGTATGGATGTATGTAGTAGTATTCATTGTGTTGATGCACCTCTCATCCCTGCGGCTGAGCACTGCCCTCAAGCCACGTCCATCAAAGCCATCGTCTCTTATCATCTTCACCAAATTCATCTCATCATCTCTGCCCTCTGCATCGAACCCATCATCTCCTGCCTCTCCACCAGAGCCATCATCCCTTCTCCCCATGATGCTCAAAATGTGTGATGATGCACTCCGTCCAGCCCTTCCAGCGTAGTCTTTCTCCTCTTTCCCCTTCTGCCTTACCCCTCGTCATTCTTCCACTGGCACTCTCACTCTCATTGACCCTCACTGGCACTTGATTATCAATTCTAGAAAACCCATCATATTCAAAATTCAGAACTCATGATCCGTCACATCTATAGAGTATAGCCCATGCGTCCATGCCCTTTTGTCTCGTAAATGAATGCCACATGCAATTCCCATATGTGTCTCGTCGTCCATCGTACTCGTACTCGTGCTCGTGCTCGGAAAGGTGGTCGCGCCCGTCATTTCGCCAAGCCATGTATGCGCCGTGCCCAAAGGGAAAAAAATCACCACCGCTCCCGCAGAAAACAAAAAGCAACAACAAGAAGAAGAGAATGCACCAAATCAACCGGCAAAGGTCAACAAAGCTAACTAAACAAAGAGGTATTGGTGGATCAAAAAGGAGGAGAAGACGGGGGAGTCCGCCAAAGTCAAGAAAGAAACGCCGGGAATGAATGGAGAGAAGACAACAGAGAGGAGGAAAGGAGGGAAGAGAATGAAGATGGAGAAGGGTGGAGAAAGGTACCGATAAGAGAGGAGGGTGGGGTAGGAGAAAAAGGGGGAGACGAAATGGAGACATTTGTGCCTGAGATATGAGAAGAGGTGAGAGAAGAGGAGAGAATGGACAGGAGAAGGAGGACAGGAGAAGGAGGACAGGAGAGGTGCAGGGACAGCAAAGGGACAAAAGCAAGTGAGACATGCAGCATCCCTGTTTCGGCTCCGTGAGACCTGAGGTCGAGGCCCAATCAGCTGTCCCAGATGGCTCCGTAGGCAGGGATGCCTCGGGTCTCCAGGCCGTAGACGACCTTCTTGGTGATCTTCTCATTCGCGATGATGATGACCGCCTCCGCCTGGAACGCTTTGACCAGGTTGTATCCCATCCGCACCAGGTCCGGCCGGCCCTGGGTCCTCGTGTCGTGGATGACGGCGTGCGGGATCGTCCGGTAGATGGCGTCCAAGATGTCCTTGCCGAACGTCTTCTCGGGCGTCGCCGCCGACCAGATCAGCTGCGTCGGACACGAGGGCGCGACGATGTGGCCGAGCAGGGGCCCGATGCCCGAGCCCGTCGCGATGACCACGACACGCTTGAAGAGGGTCGCGATGCGCATCACGCCGCAGGTCGGGACCCCGCGCACCCAGAGCTCCGAGGGCGGCTTGTCGATGCAGGACCTCGTCCAGTCGCCCGCGTTGGACACCACGAGGGAGTAGCCGGGCTTGGTGCCCTCGAAGGTGGGCTTCGGCTGCGGGATCGTCGCGAACGAGTGCCACTCGAAGAGCGGGCGGCGGGAGATGCGCGTGAAGGAGCCGTTGACGGGGATCGTGTACTCAAAGTGCAGCCGGATCGCGTGGTCCGACAGCGGCTCCGGGCTGACCTTGACCTTGCGCAGCCAGAACCAGGACGAGGCGATGCTCAGCGTCGCGACGAGCAGCAGCCAGAAGCCGGGCGTCCGGACCAGCGCGTGCCCGAGGCTCTCGTCCAGCAGGAGGCTGTCGCGGGCGGACAGCACCGTCTTGACCCAGAAGAGCGCCGTCGCCGACCAGCCGAAAAAGCGGTGCATGCTCTCGAACGAGTTGTGCTTCGTCTTTCGGAAGGGGGGCCAGGCCGCCACGATGATGTTGCAGCACAGCGCGCACAGCAGCCAGGAGACGACAAGGGTCTCGATGGACGGCGCATGATGCACGCGGTGCACGCGCGCAATCGTGGCCTGGATCGCGGATGCCACCAGCCATGCAGTCGCGCAGAAGCCCGCTCCGGAGTGGACGCCACCGAGATGATAGACCTTGGCGCACCGTTTGCGAATCCAGAGAGGCAGCCATTTGGGGATCGAGCAGAGGAGGGTGTAGAGGACGTTGATGGTCATGTCCTGCCGCACCAGCACCGTCACCACCAGGTTGCACGCCACGATCGTCGCCAGCCACTCCGCCCCGGGATGCAGCACCAGCACGGCCGCCAGCACGGCGAAATTGCAGATGGAGACCAAGCTGAAGAGCACGCGGTAGACGATCATGACGCGTTTCCGGAGGTTGCGAATCGGCTTCGGCCACTTCTTGGGCGGGATCTCCCTGAGCAGGTCCTCCCTCGTGATGACGCCGGATTCCTTCTTGGCGAGGCCGAGCTCCTTCTGGAGGCCCTTCTCCAGGTCGACCAGCTTGCCGGCCTTGGAGAGGCGCTCCTCGGTGGAGTTGGTGAGGGTCGAGGAGCAGACGGATTCGACGTCGGCGGTCGCCGCGGAGCTCTTCTTGGCGCCGCCCATCGCCGATGCGGTTCCGGCCTGGGTGACCGAGGTCGCTTCCGTGATCTCGCTCATGGCGACCGAGGGCGAGGTGGACGCTCCGGAGGCCATGGCGCGGAGGACGGCCTTGTCGATCTTGCCGTTGGCCGTCATGGGAAACTCCTCGAGGAGGTGGAGCTGTGAGGGGATAGCGTAGTAGGGCTGGGACTTTCCGGTGTGCTCCAGGATCGCTTCCTTGTCGTGGCTGGCCGTGACCGCGAAGCCGTGGATCTCGCCGTTTATAAGGAGGGCCGTCGCGCGGGAGACGCCGGGGAAGGAGGCCATTGATGAGGCCACGCCGTCGAGCTCGATTCGAAATCCCTGTTCCTCGCACACGCCGCCATTAGACACCGGTCAGGGACGGGGATGCAGGGTAAAACCAAAGAAGAAGGTCGCGCTGTAAGTGTGGAATGACTACCCACCTTGACCTTGACCTGGTCATCCACACGACCCAGGATCTGGATAGAGCCATCGGGTCGCCATTGACCCAGGTCTCCAGTGCAGTACATTTTCGACCTATTGGAGCGCGGAACGTCAGCTCGAGTCCTGTCGCCGCTGTCGTGGGGCTGCCAGCGAATTCTGCGACCGTCGTCCGCCGCCATTTCCGCCCCCATCTTCTTGCATCCTCATTGTTCTTCTCAGGGAGCGGCATGCGCCCGACCCCCCTTTGTTTTTCTTTCAGGGACGCCCGAGTCCCGTTGCGACCGTCCATGAAGCCGATGGTGATTCACAAGAAGAAAAAGCATAAGAGAGACTCACCCGTCGTTGGCAAAAGGGTCGGGAATATAGCACTCATTTGTCTTTTCTTCAAGACCCACATAGCCGCGAGAGACGCCGTGACCACCGGCCCACATGATGCCGGGCATGCCCACGGGCACCGGTTGGCCTTGCGCGTCCAAGATGTAGACATTGTTGTTGGGAGTTGGTCGGCCGATGGAAAGCTCATCACCGACGATGTGCTTCTGCATGGTATTGACGATAGTTGTCTCGGTGGGACCACAGGAATTCCAGTAGGTCGCATGGGTGGCCCACATGTCAGCTAGCCTATATGAGTACCCATGGTCAGTTTACTACCCCTTGCTTCGCACCAGCCAAGAACGCTTGAGACAGAAGGAAAGCGACGGCGAAGAGCGGAAAAGGAAAACAAGAAGAAAAAAAAAGGGACGGATCGTGCTCAAAGTTGAGGTGAGGCAGCACCAAAAAAAAAAGAAAAAAAAAGAGGGAGAAAAGAAGGGAGAACAGGTGAAAGAGGGGTCAGAGACAAGACAGGATGTCACCGACAAAACGACGAAAAAAGCAAGAGAAACAAGGAAATGGCACAGAGGGGAAGAAGAGAAGGGTTGAGAAGACGAAGGAAGAAGACACTGACTCTCGCGTGGTCGGTTCGCCAGCCGTGGCGACGACCTTGATGTTGGGGTACTTTGTCGGAGGGTAGTTGGCCAAGATGGTAGGCGTGCAAATCAAGGTATTGAGCTGTCGTCGCGAGCATTCGTCAACACTGCTCCTCATCTCTGTTCAAGCCCAGGATCTTCCCCAGCCGCAGCATCTCGGATCTAATCACCTGTTTGATCGTGGGCTCCCATTTTGAGCCTCGGATGACGAGGGTGCCGCCATTGCACAGGCATGCGAAGATTTCCCAGGCGGCTGGAGTGGGATCTTGTCAGTTCGCGTTGTTCCTCTACGGGAATATACATCCGCGCATCGCCGGTATTGTCTACCAGCTACCAGTCTCCGTGATCCTTGCACGGGGCATGGATGGGGGGAGGTTGGGGCGAGGGCAGAATCAGCTCTGGAAGCAATCGAAGACGTACCCATGTCGAAACTGATATTGAGCACCTGTCCGACTTTGGTGCCTGGACGGATGTCCAAGCCGCCAGGGGACATGCACACCAGATTGGTAACATTCTTGTGCGTCACGTCGACGCCCTTGGGTTTGCCGGTCGTGCCTGGTGAGAAATCGAATGTCAGTGAGAAGAGCAAATCAAAGTGACAGCGGGAGGGCGCAATGGGCATCTGGAGTTGATGGTGTGTTCATCTCCCCCAACATGTGCATGAACGGAGCACGGAACGGCGACGTGAGTGGTTTCGAGAGATCCCACGTATTGCATGTCCGGTCCGCCCACCCGCCCGCCGCCCGCGCGGCCGTCCTCTCTGTGATTGAATGGCACGCGCGTGCTCATGCTGCTGCTGCTCGGTACATGTACGCACCTGATGTGTAGATGATGTAGCATCCAGCGTCGGCGGTCGCAAGGTTCATCCAGTTCTCGACCGGAATGCTGATGTCGTTCAGGGCGCTGTGTGCGTCCTCAATGACGATCGGGGTGGCGTTCGGGCAAAGCTTGTGAATGCGATGGGCCGTCGAGTTGAGGCAGACGACGACGTTGCCTCCCGACTGAGAGAAGACGTGCTGGATGGTCGAGTCCGGGACGACGCCGCCGTCGAGGGGGACGTACTGCGCGCCGCAAGAAAGAATGGCCCAGATTCCCACCACCATCTCGGCGCTTCGTTTCACCACCAGGGGCACTTTGTCGTGTGGCCGTACGCCCATTTGCCGCAACTTCGCTGCCAGGGTTTGTGACCGAGCGGCCAGCTGGCTGTATGTGAACTCTCTCGGCGTAGCACTAGACATGTCACGGATGGCCATGACGTCGGGAAAGCTGGAGACGATGTCGTAGAAGGCGGCTGTGAGCGTAGGGAAGAGGCATGTCGCCTTGGGGCCAAACGCCATGGTGGCCATGGCCGTAGAACCCGAACCCTGAGGGTCCATTGTGGTGTTTGGGGGGAGAGCGTGAGAAAGGATCCCGAAGCGATCGGCAGCTGAAGAGAAGGGAGAGTCAATAAGGAGTAGGAGAAGGATTCTTGGTGAGACTCGAGGTGTTCAGTAAACGGATGATGAGAATGGTTTGAACAGAGCCAAGGTCTCTGATCATCCGGTCTACCTACTTGTCAGCCTCCGAGAGCACAATATCGGGGAATGGCCAGAGGAGACGAGCTTATATAGGTAAGAGTGCTGTTATCATGCTCGATCCAGGGTCTGCATGCAGTCTGGTCTCAATGATCTCCCTCAGTCGGCGTGCTGGTGGGCGTACTTGTTCTCCTACCAGCATCAAGTCAATGGGTAGTCCTTGCAACGCACGGTAGCCGTCGACTCCCAGTCCGAGAAGAGAGACACGAGCAACACCCCTCTGCATGCTGCTAGCATAGGGCCATGGGTGCGGGAGTGGGATTCAGCCGTGACCACTGAGGCTCTAGCTTGGGGCCCCCCGGGGGGGGGGGCACCCATCAATCATGCAGAAGGGGGTACGAGTAGGTCAGAACGTCTCTCGATCCGCCAAGGGGGTGCATGAAAGAATTGAGTGCGAACACGCCTGCGCAGTACGAGTACTCATACCCTTCCTTGGCGCCTCTCGCTCATACTGAACACATGTACTCGCACCCATTTTCATGCGAATCTGATTGTATGGACCGGACACAGCGCAGGGACTGCGACTTCGAACACCGCCGGGGATGAGAGAGGGTGGTAGCAGGACCTGCGAGCGACGGGAGCAAGATCAGAACGGGTCACACGAGGGGAAACACGGCGTGAGAACTCACAGAGTCACTTGAGAAGCGTACTCGTACATATCGGCGTGCAGCATTTCTGCCTTGCCTACCGCCGCCAACCCGTCACAGCAGGGGACAAGAGGGCAAGTCGATTTGGCGTTCCCTCAAACCCCCCCCCCTCCCCCACCCTCCTGAGGTGCATTATCAAGATTATTTCATGGTCGTGAGGCGCCATTGCTCCGGGGGTCCCGAGTTGAGAAAAAAGGGAGAAGGAGGAGGAGAGGTGTGGGAATGACAGTTGACAGCGAACGGACCGTTGGCGCGGCATCGGCATCTGAATCTCGCACACCCAGGCCAAGGCGCGGCCATCATACCGACTCCTTGACCATTTTTCGACCGCGAGTCCTGGAGAGGTGCATGGTGGAGTCTGCCAGGGAGGCCTGGTCGATCGCTGCGTGCACCCGGTGATGGATGGAAAATGCGACCCGGGACCTTTTTGGGAGAATTTTGATACTGCAGGATATGAACAAGAGATGAGAAAGAGGAAATTCGACAAGAAAGAAAACGCAATGCAAAACGAAGACGAGAATCAGAAGTCTCGCGGACTGGGTATCGCATTCTCAATGGCCGACGTTTGGCGCGAGACCCGATTGCCCGGCATCATCGACTGGGATCCCCAAGAGGCGGGCACGGAAGACAAAGAAGGCAATTAGAACAGGCGATGGGCAAAGGTCCAGGTGCCGAAGAGCCCGAGTCGCTCAGAGGATATCCAGGTCTTCGTTGGGAGGGGAGATTCCGCTGTGAACCGAACCAGCAAATGGCACAACCATGCGGAAGTCTGAGACCTCAGAGCAAGCACGGGTGCAAAGGGCCGGGGGTCGCCAAAACGCTCTCACGACGGCCGACGCATCCTCCATCCATCCAGCACCTTGGCCTGGGCTCCCGAAAGGGCATTCCGAGCAACGAGACACGGGAGGGTCTCCGACAAGGAATGGATTTGGCCGATATGAAGCGCGCTAGGAGAAATTCTTCTTTTTATCTCCCTCGCCATCCATTCTTTTTTTTTCGTTCATCTTTCTTCCCCTCCTTTTGCCCCTTATCCCTCTTCGATTCGACCACCATCAGGCAGAGCCAACGGACGTTGGAGGGCTCGTGACGAAGGGGTCGCGGGACTTGCCTCTTGTCGGCGAGACGATCGCTTCCATTGGATCGGAGCGTCCAAAATGGACAGCTTTGGCGGCTCTGCTCGAGCTTAACACAAATCAGATGCTTGTCAAGTTGGCTCTTCCTAGTACACCCACTGGGGCTAGTAGGAAGACAATGGCGTAAACCTGCGTGAGTCTTAGACAGAGAGCATGCAAAGCTCCTGGAGAGGAGAGCGAGGAGGAAAGCAACATGCTTTGGACTGTACGGGGTAGAAACCACTGAGGGAAAAAAAAAAAAAAAAAAAAAAAAACTTCCTCCGTAGAAGCAAAGGAGATGCCTCTAGAAATGCAACGTGAAAGAGGACCAGGGG
>NIGD01000012.1:658877-705200 GCA_003055185.1 Escovopsis sp. TC
GGGGGGGGGGGGGCAAGCAGAAAGGAGGCACTCCAGACATACAAATTGCGCCGCATGCACCGCCATGGAGCAGGCCGGCCGCCTCATCAGTCGGGTATCCATTCTACACGACCCGGACAGGCATTCATTCCTCCCATGCTGCCATCTGAATGACCAGGACAGAGTGCAAGACGAAGCAGGGGGGGGGGCAAGGCGAGAAAGAGAGAGAGGGGGGGGGGGAGAGAAGGGAAGAAAGGAAGGGCAAAGAAAATGAGAAAAATTCAAGAAAAACCGCAGGTATTCGGGAGGGATGTTGGACAGGCATCGAGGTCGACTCGTCTTCCACCCAGGCCATGTCGCTCTTTTCGCCCACGGCGGCATCGACGAAGCTGCATCGTCTCGAATGGGATGGGGAGGAGAAAGACAATTAGAGGCAGAGGAAGAGGATCGTGGAGCTCGAGATGGAGGGGGCGTTGGAGTTGAGAGCCGGTGCAGGACAAGGGGCAGGGGCGATGGAGGGGGCGCGCGAGCCAGGGAAGGAGGGGGGGGTGGGCAGGGAAGGTACGGCGGAGGAGGGGGCGTGGCTGGTGGGCTGCTCTTGCTTCCTCGGGGAGTACTAGGTATACCTACGGAGGACCTCAGAGGAGGTATGTCCACCTGGCACTTGGGAAGGCGCGCAATGGCAGAGGCAAGTGCTGTGGAGGATCCGCGAGAGGAGGTAGTAGTGGTCGTATCTGCTGCTCTTGGCAGTGGACTTGAGGGAGGAAGATCGGAGTCTCTTGGTGCGGTGGGTTGTCCCTTTTGTCCGGCCGCCTCCAGGCGCGCTCATGTGCCAAGAACCGAAGCTGTACGTAGTGCTCGGCGGACGCGCGGTGCCTGGCAGAAGTATCCGGTCGGTCCTGGGGACTGCAGCCTCGGCCCTGTCGGCCTGTCGTGAGATTCTTGGCGTGGAGGGCATGGAGCCCCGCAATCGCGCTGCTCAAGGCGTGCCTTGACGACCTCGGAGGACATGTTGCCTGTGCTCGTACCTGTACTCCTAGTACGGAGTACGGAGTACGCAGTAGGACGTACCCTGATACATCACGGTCTTGCTGTCCTCTGCTCCTTCCGTCCATTACGAGCAAGCTCCATTGCGGAGCGCTCCTTCCCGGTAAGACAAACGTCGCTTCGCTCGCCTGTTGCTCCTTCTGGCCGTCGCGCGTTCGGTCATGGATGAGCACGAGCAGAGTGCAAGACCGGTCTTGCGTTCCTTCCCCTTTGCGGGACATCCATTGTGAGTGCCTTCCCTGACGCGGCAGCCGGAGGATCAACGCGGTGCCCATTTCGAGCGGGCCGGTGCAAACCAAGAGTGCCTTGCCAGTGTGAGGCCTGTCACTACGGAGTTCATGTACATCTGGATTCGACTCGGTGCATTCGGTGTCTGGCACTTCAAGATCCGGAGGAGCCCGTGTGAGTGAATGGACTGAACGCAATGCATTGTCTGCATGCACGATGCATGGATCGGTCCGCGGATGCATATCCAGGCATTGGTACAGTATCCAGGCACCAAAAGGCCGTCCCGTCTTCATGCTCATGTCGAGATTCAGAGTCGGTCGAACCGGCATGCCAAAGGCATGGTCGAGTCGGGGATGTCGAGGGACTGACTGCTCGAAGGTACTGGGTACCTTCTACTACCTCCCCTCCGCGCAAAGACTCGGAGGCCTGGCAGCTGGCGGCTTGCACGAAAGAGGCACGCCTGCCGTCTGCCATCTGGCCCGACGTTGGCACCGGGTGCATGCATCCCCCCATCTCGCCGCACAGCGTCGCACTCTGTTCCTGATCCAGTACAGCGTGTTGGAAGGACCATGGATCTGCAGGCGTGTCTCTCCTACGAGTACCTACGAGTACTCCTCGTACAAGTGCTGTACCAGGTAGTACTACTAGGTAGTAGTAGTTGTCCGATAGAGCCATAAGGTCATTGTGGGGATGCTGGACGCGAGTCTCGCCACGGACCCTGGACTCGAGTATTTGATATGTACTCCGTACAAGAGGCCGAGGTCGATCCTACAATGGCAATAGAGATGCTTGCTCTCGGGCCGGATCGCAGCAGCATCGTATAAGGATATAGGTAGGTCGTCGAATCTGCCAGCGTCCACCTGGTGCTGATGCAGTCCTTAACTGAGCCATGTTCCTACAATACAGAATAAACGAGTGCCTAGAAAGAGTAAATTAAGTGCTATAAAGAGGGAAGGGTTCCTATCTCCTAGAGTAGCCCGTAGGGGTAAGCTATCTGCTCCTTTATAATTAAGATAACGTTCCTTTAACTCTAGGTCTAGCCTTAATACCTCCCTTACTAATAAGAAGCTGCTTATAGCTTCTAAGCTTACCTTTTAAAGCTTAAAGGCTTTAAAAGTAATTAAGGCGTAACCTTATTGTTATAGGTTTCCTTTATAAAAAAAAAAGCTAAGCCTTTAAAGGCATTATAGCTTTAAAGCAAAAAAGAAAACAAAACCTATCTATTAGTATACTACTACCTTTTGCTTCTTTTATTATTATCTATATACTATTACTTACTTTACTTTCCTTAAAGTTATTATCCTTAATCTCCTTCCTTACTTCCTTACTTCTTCTTTCTTTTATAAGCCTATAATAGCTACCTTTATAGTAGTACTTCCTCTGCTCTTTTTAAATACCTTTCTTATAGTATAAAGTATTTTATTATATCTTTATAGATTACTATATCCTTAGCCCCTTTTAATAAAGAACTATTAAGGTTCTTTAGTATAAACAATACCCTTTTAATCTTTGCTTTTACCTAAAAAGGACCTTTTTATCTTGCCTTTAGCTTTATAAGCTTTCCTTTTTATACTACTATTATAAGATTACCCCCCTTAAATACCTTTTTTATTTTCTATAAATGCTTATCTTTCTTTACTATAAACTTTTTTTAATTATCTTTTGCTATGCTTTAATAAATTGCTTTTAATCTTCTTATATATATCGTTACTAAGTTTATATATACTTATTTAATAAGCTACTACTTTAGTTTATAGATTTAATAGGTAGCTACCTTACTTTACCTTATAAAAAGAGATTAAAGCATAAACCTATCTTAGGTACTAAAAAGAATCTTATATAGTATATAGTTAAGGACCTTAAGGTACTTATTATTAATGTTATAAGTAACCTTATTAATAAAAGTATCTTATTTTAGCTTTTCTTTTACTATTTTATTTACTATACTTTACTAGATGTAATTTATAATTTTTACTATACTAATACTTTTATATAACGCTAAAAAAGCATAAACTAAGGCAATGTTTACTTTATTAATAAAGGTATAGAGCTTTAAAGACATAAAAATAGACCTAGCATTAGTATATAAGGCAGTTAGTGTTATAAGAATAGTCTTTAGCTACGTAGTTAGCTTTTTAATTGTTTTTATTATATATATTGTTTAATACGTATAAGCTTAACTAAACTTAAAGAAGTAGTTTACTAAGATAAAGATATGCTTTATACTATAGATTATCTCTAAGAATAGTCTTATATAGTTTATACTAATAAGTAGTATTAGCTTATTAATAAAGATTAGCTAGTTAAACGCCTATAGTATATTTAGTATATACTTTAAGTACTTTTAGTACTTAGTAATATATACTACTATATTATAAGCAAGGTTAAGCTACTAGACCTCTTTTAGTAGTTTCTTTTTTATTATATTAGTTCTAAAATGCTTTGCTTTATTATATACTACGTATAAGGCTTAAGTAACCTCCTTTATCTTAAGGCAATAAAGCTATATTTTTTTAAGGTATTATTTTTATAATCTTTTATCTTTTTACGTAAAGCGTTTAGTAATAGATTTAGCGTACCTTTTATTATATTAATCTTAACCTTTTTTATTAGTATAGTTAAAGAAAAAGAATTTAATTATAAGCTTATACTAAATATTATTTTTTTACTTATCTTTAGGTAGCTTTTTTAGTATAAAAAGTTTAGCTAAAATCTTATTTAAAGAAAGTTAGGTATCCTTAAGGAAAAGTTCTCTTTTTTGCTATACCTATCTAAACTATAGCAGCTTAGCATTAGCTTCTAAGAGGGCTTAGACCCTTAGGCCCTTTAGGTTATTAAAGAGCTTTTAGTAGCCTCTTAGTTTATCTTTCTAAACCTATAAGCCTTTTTTAGTTATAAAGCTACTTTCTTTTACTATTATATTATCTTTATAGTTAAAAGAAAAAAAGATAGTACGTAAAAGATAGTTAGCTGCTTTATTTTTATTCCTTTTAATGTAGTAGATTTTAACGCTTAAGAGATATAATTTATAAGCTTAGTAAGCGTAAATGCTTTTATAATTTAATAAGTTAATAAACTATATTAAAAGGTAGTAGTTAGTATAGATAATAAATAAGGTAAAAGTTTTAAACATATAGCTATAACAATAGTAGAATTCTATAATAGTAAGCAACTCCTTTTTATATATATTATACTATTATTATATCTTAGTAAAAAAGAAAGAGTTAAAGAAGATGAAAAAGAAGGTACTACTATAGCTTTATAGGATAATATAGCTTGCTTTATAGCTAAAGGCGTCTAAGAATATAGTATAAGGAAGGTTACTATTAAAGCTATTTATTTTTATAGCTATATATGCTATATCCTTTAGCGTTATAAAGGATACTACTTCTAATAGCCCTTATATCTATTTAACGTTTCTTATTAACTAGTACAGTAGTTTTACTAATTCTAAGTAGTTCTTAATTTACTAGTAGTATACTTTAATTAGCTTAAAGAAGCAGTAAACCTTTATCTAAGAGCAAAGGACTAAAAAGGTTTTAATTTTTAAGGTATAGTTTAGCTTTATTAAGATATATCTTTTTATCTTATAAATCTAGCCTATAGCTAATACCTTTTTAACAAAAAAGAATACCTTCTTTAAGTTTAAGCATAGCAGTACCTATAATAAACAAAAGAAGAAATAGTCTTTTAAGAAGCTTTATATAATATTAATGCTATTAGCTTATATAAAGATATTATCTATATAAGCTATTAAAAGCAGTAAGCTATAGTTAGTTATAGCGTAAAGAGATAGTTCTAGGAAAAGAGCTAAGATAGTGCTAAAGGTAATCTTAACGAGTTTAAAGAAAGAAAAGGTAGCTATTTTTATACCTTATAGCATATAAGTAGCTTATAACTATAGGAAGTTTAGTATAAAGAAGGCTAAGATATAACAAAGTAAAGGTTTAATTAAGATAGCTTAGTACTTATGCTTTAAGTTTAATTTTATATAGTAAGTAACGTATAAGTCTAAGAGCTAGTTATATATTTCTAAGAGTAATAAGATATTAAAAGGTAAGATAATTTTATTAATATATAAGTAGTTAACTATAAAACAATGCTTTTCTTAAAGGTTAGTAGCTATATTTATCTTTAATACTAAGACTAGCTTTATATTTTACTCTAAGAAGTTACTATTAACTAGTTTTATAAACTTAAATATTCTACTATTAACTCCTTACTAAATAAGTTTTTATATTTAGTATATCTATAGTAAGGACTATTTTTAGTGTAATAAGGTATACTATAGCTTTATATTAAGCTTAAGATTAAGCTAGTATATAAATAAGTTAGTAGGTAAGATGTTAGTAATAAAGGTACCTTTAAGATCTTTATACGTATAGAACGTCCTTATAATGTCTTCCTATAGGTATCTACTAGCAAGCTTTCTTACGTTAATGCTACTTCTTTTAAACTATAATTATACCTTTTATAGTAAGCTTACGTAGTTAATAGGCCTCCTTAATACGTGTTTTATTGTTAAGAAAAGTACTATATAGTTTTTATCTTTTACTACTAGGCTAAGCTAGCTGCTTACTATAATCTTTGTTATAGATTAGGTTTTTAAAGAGTTTTCTATAACGCTAAAGCTTATATTAAGGGGGGTATTGTATATAAGGAATTTTATGTTAAGTAAGGCATCTATATCTATAGTTATAGCTAGTATAGATGCTTATATCTTTAGCTGTTGTTATACTCTTAAAGCGCTACTATATATTTAATCTATTGCTTATACTAAAAGGTATATCTCTATAACATTAATGTTTATCTTAGCTACTCTATAGTATACTATAAATAGTTTTATAACGTATTTAAGTTAAGATTAAGAATCTAGTTTTTTAATAACTTAAAGGAAGTAGTATTATAGTTAAAAGTTATATTAAAGTTAAAATAGTCTTTAGTATTATATCTATTGTTATAAGTAAGCGTATTATTAAATAAAGAAAAGAAAGATAATAAAAAAGAAGGTTTAGTAACGTTAAAGCTACTATATACCTTTAGATTTTTTATAGTCTACTATAAGCTTAAGATTTTATTGTTAGCTAAAAAGAAAAGTAGCTATTAGCCTTTAATAAGTATTATTTTTAAGCTAATAATAAACTAGTATACTTCTTTAAGTTTAAGGACGCTAAAGTCTAAAGAGCCTTAAGCAATATTAATAATAGCTTATATAAAGAAAAGCTAAAGGAAGCTTAAGAAAATAATTACGTTCTTTTTATATAGTAGGTAAAGGTTAATAATAATCTATGCTTTTTTTTTAATTCTTTTATAAAACATAGTAATAACAATAAAATAAGTTACTAAGGTACGTCTCTTGTCTACGTTTATTATAATAAGTCTACTAAATTTAATGTTTACTAAGGATCTTATTAAAATATTATAGTCTTAAATAAAGCTTTAAAAAATAAAGTTAAACTTTACTTTTTAGTTAGCTTAGACTTTATTAAAATAAGGGTATAGGAAGATAGAGACTATAGGGTAGGTAAGGACTATGTGTGTTATATTAAGCTAAGGATAAGAGAAAGGACGCTAGCTAGGTAGGGGATAGCGCCCCTTAAGTACATAGAACACCGTTACCTTAGTCTATCCTTAAATATATAGTAAATACTAGGGAAATAAGATATCTTAAGGTAACACTAATCTCTTTTAAGTACCTAGCTAATAGGCTTTAAGGTAGCCCTGCTTAGCCCTGCTTTACCTTATATAGCCCTACACTGCCCTGCTTAGCTACCTTTAGTAGCGTAAGCTACGTCTCTTAGTACATAGTCTTAACACTCCCCTTAATGCCTAGCTATATAAGGTAAGGTATCTTAAAGCTTGTACTTATTAGCCTATATAAGGGCCTATAGGGTAGTAGCCTTGTTAATCTAAGGCTAGGCTTAAATAGCTTATATAGCTTAGGTAGCTTAATTAGTATATAGGTTACTATAGCTAATTATTAAAGCTCTACGTTATACCTTTACTTATATATAAGGTAGCTAACCCTTTTAAAAGCTTAAATAAGTCCTTTTTTAGTATATAAGGCTGTTAGTCTTCTAGCTAGTTTTAGGCCTCTTAGCGTATCTCCTCTAAGGTAAGCCTTAAAGCTTTATAAAGGGTCTCTATAAGCAGCCTTTTATATTAATTAAAGGGGCTTAGGCTTAGTAAGCTACGTAATAAGTTAGGTAACTCTAATACTAGCCTTTAGTGTACGCTTAAGGTAAGTGCCTTATAAAGCTAAGGTTAAGCTGCTAAAGGGCTTAAGCTATAGCTAGAGCTAGAGCTAGATTCGGTGCTATAGCTAGAGCAGGTACTAAAGCTAGTGCTAGAGCTAGTACTAGAGCTATAATAATCTAAGCTAGCTAGCTAGAGTAAAGCTTTAGCTGCTTCTGCGAGGTAAATGTTAACAGCTTCTGCCTCTAGGGTAGCTTTTCTATAGAAGAGGATCCCTTTTTAGAGGGGCTTAGGGCTTAGTATAGCCTAGATGCCTTTAATCTTAGGTTAAGGGCTTAGTATAAGGCTTTTACTAAGGAAAGCTATCCTTATAATAAGCTAAGGGCTTAGTAAGAGCCTTAGTAAGCCTAGTAACTATTTTAGTAAGTAGTAGTTAAGCTATTAGCAGGGGTCGTTAAAGGTTAACATCTTTGTTAAGGTGTTATCGTGCTAACTAAGGGTTCTTAACCCCTAAAGGTTATAGGGTAGCTCTACCTTAGAGCTATAGGGTAGCCCTAAATAAGGGCTATTTAGCTAGGCGAGATTAGCTTAGCCTCCTTAATAAGGGTACATATAATTAACTACGTAGGATTTAAAGGGCTAGGCTAATAGGAGTCTATATAGGCCTTTTTAAAATAAGGCTAGCTATAGCTTAGTTAGTAGCTTAGTAAAGCTATTAGCTACGTTACCTTCTGTGTTAATCTACTCTAAGGTAACTAGCTGCTCTTAAACCTTCTCTTTAATATAGCTAAACTTAATTAGCGTATACTTTATATAACTATATAAGGTAAGGTCGTTAGTAGTAGATATAGCCTGCTTATTGTTATTATATAAGGTAACTAGAAAATTAATATTCTAGTTTATCTTATATAATAAGCTAGCTAACTACTTAAGCTCCTAGGTAGCCTCTATAATCGCTATATATTTAGCTTTTAGGGTAGATAAGGTAATAGTACTAGCCCTTTTGCTTTTCTAGCTTATAAGGCCTCTAGCTAGTTAAATAACGTATCTATAGGTGCTTTTGCTAGTGCCCTTATCCTCTATAAAGTTACTATTGTAATAGGCTATAAGGCACTGTAAGCCTTAAATAGCGTATTTAATGCCTTAGGACTTAGTGCTCTTAAGATAAGCTAATAGCTTATAAGCCTTTAAGAGGTTGTAAGAAGGTACGGATCGCAGGACCTTTTCCGGACCTCCGGATAAGTGTTGCTAACGGCCGTACAGGGCACTTAAGGACCAGAAGGTCCGAGTACAGAGGTAGCGTTACCGTAAGCACTAACGTACAGAGACAGAGTCTAAAAGGTATACTAAAGGTTGCCTACTCTTAAAAGAAAGAAGAAAAAGAAGAGTTTATATAATATATACACTTACCCCTATGTTATTTAAGTCCTTAAGTCTAGCCTATATAATCTATAACTATATAATAGTTATAAGCTTATATAGTTTAAAAAGGAAACTAAAAACTTTTAATAGACTAAGCTTTATAATTACTAATTTAAAAACTTACATTTAACGAAAAAGAGATTACAATAGCTCCTTAAAAGGACTTAAAAAAGCTCTACTTAAAGTCTAATAAGGACTAGTTCTAATAGATCTAAGTACTTAAAAACACTGCTTTTACGCTTAAGATCTAGTCTAAAGTTAATCTAAGAGCAGACTTACTTAAATATAACCCTTATAAAGCTTTAAAGATGCTAACTATTAATAATACTTGCTATTAAATAGCTACTATAGCTACCCTTGCTTAAATTTAACCCTAAAGGCGTAGAAACCCTTATTTAAGGGGAAGATTAAGCTTTTAGGAAAAAGAAGAAAAGATAAACTACTCCTTAACTACTATAGATCTTAATAATATAGACCTAAGAGCTTTTAAGATTATATACTGTCTCTATATAAGTAAATATAATACTAAACTTAAAAAACAAAAAAGCAAGCTATAGGCTTATAGCTAACTTAAGCTATAAATAACAAAGATAGTTAACAATAACATATATAATAATATTATACAGAGACTTGCTAAAGGCAAAATCGCAGTTATAACTTAGATAATAACTAAAGAGTTAATAGTAGCATTCGCCTTAAGTAAGCACGCTTAGAAGAAGATAGCTTAAGACAAGTATAAGGAGGTACTTGCTAAAGGCTCGAAAGTAGGAAACAACGCAAAGAAGTAGATTAAGAAATTCTAGCATAAACATAGCGTAATGCTTATACTTAATCTGCCTAAAGCTAAAAAGCTTATAGCGATTAAGAACTTCCTTTATACCGCTAAATAAAAATTTAAGCTTAACTAGTTAATAAAAAAGCTCTTTAAACTTAATAAAGCAATCGCAAAAGACAACGTCTTAAGCATTCTAAAGCTTAATAAGTATATTAAGTTCTTTAAGGCTAAGATTTAAGCAAAAGGGAAGCGTTCTTAAATCTTAATAGCTATTATTAGCAAGAAAAGCAAAGAAACTGCTACTCTATCTACAACTATATTAACCCCTTAACCTTAGGTTAAGAAAGAAAAAAAAGCTTAGTCCTTGTCCCTTTAGCAAAGAAAGAGAGAATTAAGTTATAGTAACTTTTAAGGCTATAGAAGAGACTAAGGCAGGAAGGGAAGAAGGGCTTATAGAGGAGGACGTAGAAGCTTATACTTAGCTAAAGCAACAGAAAGTTTCTACTATACGTACCCTTATAGAATCTTATATTAGTAAAAGCCTAAGGGGTACAAAGACGTTAAGTATACCTTTAGAAAAGTACTCTATCTAAAGAACTCTAAGCGTATAAGTATAGTGCTTAAGAACATTAAGGGAGATAAGTAGGCTAACCTCTAAGCAACCCTTAAGAAAGTAAACTAAGACATAAAGGGGATAGAAGCTTTTAACTTAAAAGGGAAGAAAGTAAAGCTCCTTAAATCGCTTATAGCAACCCTTATTAACCCTATAGATCTCCCTTGTCTACTTAACATAGGCATGTTTATAACTATAGAAAAGCGCCCCTATTACCTACTCTTAGAGAGCACTGTCTTTAACAATTATAGTACAACTTACCTTATTAATAATTAAGCCCTGCTAATGCTTAACTCCTTTATCCTATGCAACTTAAATAAAGTTGTTTAAGCAGGCTTAACTAATTTCCTTATCCTTAAAAGAAGGAAACAAGTACTCTAAGGGGTACTAAATAGAAACTATAGGGAAAGGACTAAGGATCTTAAACTTAAGAACGTTGCAGTTATAAAAGGCTTCTATATAAATATTGTCTTAGAAGCTAAGCTGTCTAAGGCTAAAGTATAGTACAACGGCTTTAACTGCACTCTATGCTTTAGAGACCTAGAAGTAAGTATAGTAGTTGCCTAGCTTACTTGCGCCTATAGCCTCGTTTTTATTAAATATAAGCCTTATTCCTTCTATCTTTAGTATCCCTATAATCCCTATCTTAACAAATATACAGCTTTTAAGCTTAGATTAAGCATTCTTGCGGTTTAAAGAAAACTATTAAAGGACCTAGTAACCCTAAGGAAAAACAAAGAAGAGCTTTAGCATTTACGCTTAAGATACCTTAGCCTTAAGGCGCTAAGAGCACTTATTTAAAACGCTTATAACGTTAAAATTAAAGGCACTAAACGCCTTAAGTATAAGATTTATACAAAGACTTATGCTACTTAGGTAGTGTCCTAAAGGGCCTTAGAAAGGCAAAGTATAAGGCCCTACTAAAAGATCTACTAGGACCTTTAAAAGTATAAAGAAAAGTACAATAATACCTAATAGCTTATAACGATTAAAGACAAGTATAGCAGAATAATTAACGTAAGACTACTCCTTAATAAGACTTATAACATAGTCTTTAACTTGCTTTTCTAATTTAAGAAGAAGGTTAAAAGGCAATATAAACTTATAATTTATAAGATCCGTTAAAACAATAAAAAGGCAGTAATTGCAATTAAAAGGCTTACCTAATACTAAGAATAAGCAAACTTAAAGGGCATTAATCTTAAGCTTATACTATTATATATACATAAACCGAATAGTATAGCAAAGTAAGCAAGGCAAGAGATTACACTTAAGTAGATTAAAATACAAAAAGGAGCCTATCTACCTAAGAAGCTATAGCCTAAGACCGTAAGGGCAGCTGCCTATCTCTATAACATTAGTCCCTCTTAAAGCAATAGAATAAGAGCTTTAATCGATAAGCTTAAACAGTAGTTCTAAGATAACGCTTTAAACTTAATTTATAATTACTTTATAGACTTAAAGCCTAGCTAGGATAGTATTTATGCCTATAGCTATAAAGCATATTACCTTAACAGAGATTATAAAGCAAAGAGGAACTAAAGGTTCTTTAAAACAAGCCTAAGAGCGTATATAGGCTACTTTATAGGCTATGTTTCCTTAAACATATATTAAGTATAGCTCTTAGATAAAAAGTAAGTTATAGAATTAAGGAATATAAGGTTTAATAAACGCTATTTCTTTAACTCGTATAACAAAGATAAGCTAGAACCTAAGATCTTTAAACTTAATTAAGAAAGATATAAGGTTAAAGAAGATAAGGCAGAAGACTATATATAGTATAGAACCTCTTTTTAAGAGCAGCTAAGAAGGCTTTTGTTTAAGATCTAGGTATAGCAGGCTGTACCTAAGGGGGCAAGAGAGGCAGAAACAAAGGTTTTAGCCTTAAACGAGGAACTCTTAGAAGAAGGTAAATCGTTATAAAATAATAATAAGATAAAGGATTCTTAAGACTATACTTTAGTATATAAAAAAGGAGCTCCTATAGGACTTTAAACACCTTAAGAGACTCTAAGAATTAAAGCAAGAGCTAGATTAAACACTTACACAGAGACTATAATAAGTCTAGTAAGGAGTTCTAACTAAGCTTAAGAGGATATAAACTAAATATAAGAAGTACTAAGTCTAATACCTTAACTAAGAAGAAGTAACAGGATTCGTAAGCAATAAATATACTTAATAATCTTAGGGATAAGCATAGCTACGTTTAAACATTTCTATTATATTTAACCCCTAAAGATAAAGGACATAAAGCACTTTAAGACCTTCTTTGCAGTAGTAACGAATTCGCTTTAGCTAAACTTAGTATTAAGGCAAGGCGCGGTTCCTTTAGCCTTTACAGAGAGCTTTAAGGACCTCTTAAAGCTACTAAATAACTAAAGAAAGCTTAAAAAACATAAATTTAAGGACTTGTTTAAGGCAGTAGCTAATAAAAAGTTTAGATCCTTTTAAAATAAAAGAACGTAAGAGGAAATAGACTAAGCTAATGCTTTAGTTAAACCTTTACTAACGAGATAGGTATTTACTTATAAGCTTAATTAGGATAGAAACCTTAAGAGATATAAAGCTTGTTTTATCGTTAAAGGAAACCTCTAAGATACCTTAACTATTAAAAGGACGTATGCTATAACTCTTGCTGTATAATTATTTTACGTACTAGTAGCAATTACAGTAAAGTTTAACTATAAGTTAAAGAAGTTTAACGTTAAGAATGCGTTTTTAAACGCAAAGAGAAATAAAAACATAATTCTAGTTATATATAACCTTCCTAAGGGATATCGCAAGAATAAAAAGTGCCTAAAGCTCGTTAAGGCCTTCTATAGGCTTAAAGACTTACTTAGGCTATAGTTTAAGGAGTTCTTTAGGACACTTAAGAGCCTTAGACTAAAGGGAAGCAAGGAAGAACTATGCTTCTTTTTTACTTTAGAACGAGATCTCTTTATTGTCTTTTACGTAGACGATATTATAGTTACGTATTATAAAGACAATAAGACTTTTTATTAAAAGAAAATTAAAGGTCTCTAAGCTAAATATAAGATATATAATAAGGGAAACGTAGAATAGTTCCTTAGAATTAGGCTTATAAGAGTATAAAAAAAGCAGAAGATTTACCTTTTGCTTAACTTATACATCGAGAAGGTAGCTATAAGGTTTAACCTCGTAGACAGGAAACGTTAACCTTTTGTGCTAATCTTATTATCTTTAACACTTAAAAAGACAGAAGTTAAGGCTATAAAAGAGTTAGTTAAGCTCTATTAAGAGAAAATAGGGTCTATCCTCTATACTGCTATTATAGTAAGACTAGATATCTTATACGTAGCCTCGTTATTGTTACGCTTCCTTATTAATCTAAAAGATAAGCATTATAAAGCAGCTAATTAAACAATCGAATACCTCTATACGTAGAGGAGAACCTTACTCGTTTACAAGGGGATTAAAGATATAAGAGTCCTTATAGTAAGCAGTAATACCTCCTTTGCTAATAATAAAGAGACTAAGAAGTCTTTACAAGGATATATTATAACCTTCTATAGAGGCTTAATACTCTAGAATGCTACTCATTAAGAGACAGTAACAACATTAAGTACTAAGGCTAAGTTACTTGCTTTAAACTAAGTTGCGAAAAAGACCTATGCAATTAAGCGTTTCTTTAATAAGATAAGATTTAACTTATAAGAGAGGTTTACTATTACGTATAATAATCTTTAGACTATACGCCTTATTATTAGAGACTCTAGAAAAGTAAATATAAGATTAAGGCATATAGAAATCTAAGCAATGTAGGCTTAGCAAAAGTATAGAAGGGATGCTATAAACATTTAGTTTATGCTATTGTAAAATATACTAGCAAATAAGCTTATAAAGCTACTTATAAAGCAGAGGTTTAAGCATTTCTAAGCACTCTTAAACATAAGAGAATTGCTAAGCAAGAATGTATTAAAAAGAAAGGCCTAAGCTAGCTTAAAAGCAAGAGATTGTATAAGACAAAGGTTATGCGCAGCTAATCTTAACCTTAAAAATAAAGAAAATAGAGCAATATAGCTTAGTAGAAGAGCAACAGAAAGCTTATTAAGGAAACAAAAGAGCGTATCTTTTACTTTATCTTGCTAGCAGTATAATACTTTATAATCTTCTTCTATATGCCCTTAGTATAAGCAGCGTAGCCCTTAGCTATAGCAAGATCTTTAGCCTTAGGATCCTTATAATTAAAAGGACTAAGAAGCACCGGATTATTAATCTTAAACTAAACGATGTCCCTAAGCTAACCTACAAAAGCCTTTACCCCTTAGAAAATAGAGTTAAACTTATCTTTATATAAAGCAAAAAGACAAAAAGCTTACTAAGAGATTGTTATTACTAAGCTTCTTAACTACTATATTAAAGATAAAGTAGTATATTAAAAAACTAAGAATAAGGTTAACGCTTAATATATAGCAAAGCAGAGAAAAGATATATATATATATTATAGCAAGAGTTGCCTAAGGCATAGTTATAGCAGTAAAGCAAGCTAACGCTTAAGACGCAGTAATAAGAGAAGTTAAATTTTTAGCTAGCAGCAAGAGCTTAAACGTAGCTAATGTAAAAGTATTAAAAGGCATTACTAACTGCTTACCTAGCCTGCTTTATAGCTTTCCTTTTATTATATATAAAGTTCTCTTAATCGTTAATAAGCTAAGGAAGCATCTTATTTATAGATTCCTTAGAAACTAAGATTAAAGGAGAACGATAAACCTAAGAAATAAAACCTTAACTTCTTAAAGCTTAGCGCTTACAAAAAGATTATAAAGTAGCTAAAGGGGCTAAACGCTTTAAAGGAGTTGTTTTTAAGACTAGCTTAGAAGGGGTATTCCTTTTTGTTTAAGTTAGCAGCGATTTTTAAAGAGTAAAGGCAGGCCCTTTAGCCTTAGGCTTTAACGTAGCTTTTAACTTAGGCAAAGACTTAACCTAAGCAGCGTTTAAGACTAAAGGATTAAACAACGTAAAAAATCGCTAAAGTTAAGGAAGAAAAAAGAAACTATTTAGATAAGTAACTACCTAAGGAACGCTAAGGAGTAAGGCTTTTAATATTACTTATTTAAGATATTTATGCTACTAAATAAGAAAGCTTTCTTTATCCTTAGTTTAGTTTAAAATTAGTTTATAAACTCTTAAACATAAAGAACAAGGAAATATACTTTAATACCTATACAATTCCTTTTTAATTTATTAATACGTTCTATAATCTAAACTCTTATATCTTTTATCTCCTCTTTGCTAAAAGGAACAAAGCTCTTATTGCTTACGTTATAAGCCCTAGCTTAAATAAGGGCTTTACCTTTAGGAAGGGGCAGTAAGGCAGGAAGGCGTAAATCTAGCTCTTTGTAAGTATAATCGTAGATCTAGCTTAAGGGGCAATTTAATTTCTTAGTAAGCAGCAACCTTAAACAAAGGGACCTATAAGAATAAGAATTAAGGGGGTAGAGCACTTGCCCTACTAGCTTTCTAGCTATACAAAAATCCCTCTGCTTAAAGGAAACACTTAGTAAAACAAGAAAAGAAAACAAAGGAAAAGAGGATATACCTAAAGGGGAGACTTAAGGGGTATAAAGCTTTTACTAGCACTGTTACTGTCCTTATTAGACTCCCTACTTAAGAAAGAAGAGGTCTCTACCTTACTCTTTTCTTCTTCTTCTCTATCTTTTATTTCCTTATCCTTATATAACTTAAGGACCTTATCTTTAGCTTTAAGGGCTAGACTCTTAATCTAGTTATTAACTAAGTCTACGATATCTTAATCCTAAACTCGTTTAAGGGAAGGACAAAGAAAAAAAGAACAATTGTCCTATAAAAACTTAATATTAGAATAAACCTAATTGCTAAAATTAAAGCTAGCTAGATTTAGCGATTTAAAGCGTTAAGTAAGCTATACTAAAGAAAGAAAAACAAGATCTCTTAAAGCTATAGAACGCTATATAGCTTTATAAAACCCCCCTTTAAAAGCAAGTAAAGAAATAGATTGTAAAAAGGAAGAAAAAGCGTCTTAAGCTAGCACGCTTAACCTTTAACAAATATAAGAAAGAGATAGCTAAGGGGTTTTATAGACTACTTAAAAAGGAAACAAATGCAAAGCTTTACGAATCTTAAGAGGAGGAAGGTATAAACCCCCTTGCTTTTTAAACAAAAGCAAAGGACTTATAATAAAGAAAAGGCCTAGAATACAAGAATTAGCTAATAACTTACTAAATTAAACAGCAATGCAACCCCTTAATTAAACACTACTATAAGACCTACTTTAATTAATAAGATAATAGATAAAGCAAGGTATAGTTATATAAATAAGCTTAAAGATAAGTATAAAGGTGCCCTTAGAGATAATAAAGAACAAAGGAAAAAGAAGGGCTAGAAAAAGCCCTGCAATAACAATACTTAAACGCTTAAACAGGCTAAGGGCATATGCCTATACGTATAAGAGGATTAATTTACTTAATTAAAGCTAAAAGAAGAGTTGTTTAAGGAGAGCCCTTAAAAAGAGGTTAAACTAACTAATTAAGAGAGAAGGATCTTAAAGGAGGTAAATTATACCGAAGAGTAAGCCTTAATATATAAAAAATTAAGGTCCTAAAAGAAAAGGAACCTTAACACTAGCGATTTAGAGTATACGAGTAGTTAACAGAGTACGAATACCTTTATTAACTAAAGGGGTATGTAAGAAGGTATAGATCGTAGAACCTCTTTTAGACCTCTAGATAAGTATTGCTAACGGCTATATAGGGCACTTAAGGACTAGAAGGTCTAAGTACAGAGGTAGCGTTACTGTAAGCACTAACGTACAGAGACAGAGTCCGAAGGGTATACTAGAGGTTACCTACTCTTAAAAGAAGGAAGAGAGAGAAGAGTTTATACAATATATACACTTACCCCTACGTTATTTAAGTCCCTAAGTCTAGCCTATGTGATCTATAACTGTATGACAGAGGTACTCTTTATAAAGTAGCTAGAAATAGCGTACTAGAAATTAGACTATAAAAGCTATATCTAGCTAAGTTTATATAGCTAGATAGATAGCTATGCTAATAATAGCTTAATATAGCTTAGCTTTATTAGCTATAAGTAGTAGAGAGTCCCTTAGGCACGTAACTAGCTAAGGCATAAGGGGTATATTAGCTAGCTAGGCTAAGGCTTAATTAAACCTCTTAAGAGCTTCTTTTATAAAGTACTCTTAGGATAGCTAGATAATCCTTTTTTTAGTATCTTAGATAATATAAACCCTTAGGAATAAGGTAGCTAGGCCCTTATCCTTTATCTTATAGATCCTATTAAGAGCTTCTTTTATCTTATTAATTAGCCTTAGGCTTAGACTAATTAAAAGGTAGTTATTAATATAAGTAACTATAAAGATGCTTATTATATAATTATATAAGACAGCTAAATCTAAGGCTAGTAGCTTAAAGTTTAAGGTAGCTGCTATCTAATTAAAGGCTTACTACTACTTATAAGATAACTGCTTAAGGCTATAAAGGGTCTTATTAAGCTAAATAGCTTAATCTAAAGGCTCTAAGGTAGCTAAATAGCCCCTTTAAGCTAGCTTAGTTATTGTCTTAGGATTAGCTTGCTAAATAAACTAATTAAAGCCCTTTAAAAGCTAAATAAAGATATCTTCTTTAAGGTCTTTGTTTAAAAATGCCCTTATAAAGTTAATTTACTTAATTTCTTAGCCTTTAGCTATAGCTAAGGCTAAGAAGACTTACTATATAACTAGTATAGCTATAAAAGCAAAGGTATTAGTATAGTTAAAGCCTTTAATTTACTAAAAGCCTTAAGCTATAAGCCTAGCCTTATGCTTAGTTATATGCTTATATTAGTCTTTTTTAAGCTTAAAAACAAGCTAGCTTATTATTAGCTAGCAGCTTAAAGGAAGGTTATTTTAAGGCTAAAAGGTAAAAACGTCTTAAAATAATAGCTACTAAAATTTAGCTACTATAGCCTCTAGCTAGGCTAAGGCGTTAAGGCGTTAAGAAGCCTCTTAAAAGGTATAAGGCTTATCTTATAAGGTAGGTTTATTCTTAGCTTTTAAGGTAGCTAAGATAAGATTAAGGTCTATCTAATTAAGTAGATTACGTAGATAGTTATGTATAGTTAGATTAAGTAACTTAAGGCTTAAAGCCTTATTAGTAAGGTTAATAACTTTAGGTATAGGCTTTAGCTAAGGGGTTAGAGCTATAAGTAAGGCTAGGCTAGAGGAAGGGCTATAGCTTAGGGCTAGACCTAGAGATACCCCCCCTAAGCCTAGGTTATCTAAATCTAGGCCTTTAATAGGTACCTTAGCTAAAAGCTAGGCTTTAAATAGCTAGATTTAGCTAGTTTAACGGATAAGGCGCCTATTAGGTAGCTAAACGAGGTAAGTGTTATAGCCTAGGATAGAGACTAGGTGCCTTGCCTTAGTACGTAGGGCTAGCTTATAGCCCTTAGCTTAACGTTCTTCTAGAATAAGGATCTTATATTAGGCCCTTAGGGCTTAGAAATATAATAAATCTAGCTTATTAGTCTAAGCTAGCTAAATAACGTTGTTATAGAGCTCTTCCTATGCTATAAGATCCCTATTAGTAGCTGCTATAGCGTTAATAAGGTTATATATATCCTAGATAACGTAATTCTAGAGGGTATAGGGTAGGCTAGAGCCTATTATCGTAGCCTTAAGTCTATTAAGGATAACCTTAATAGATCTCTTAGCTAAGCTATTTTACTTATGTATATAAGGCATACTAATAGAAAAAGAAATACTTTTATTTTATAGCTACTCCTATAAGGTAGTTATAATCTCTTTGCTACTATTATAGTAAAAGCGTATAAGGTAGCAGCTATAGTAGTTTTTTAAGGCCTTAAAGTAGCCTTAAATAGCTTTAGTTATTATTGCTTTACTTTTATTAACTAATTAGATAACTTATCGATAGTAGGTCTTACGGTTAACTAATAGTAGGCTATAGGGCTGCTAATTATAGGGTAAGGGCTTAATCTAGAAGATGTTTCCTTTAATAACGTTAAGGGCTTATAGTAAGCTAGCTATAGGGTTAGTAGTTAGCTTCTTAACGGTCTTACCTTTAATATAAGGTAAGTAGACGAAATCCTACTCCTTAATTAGCTAGAAATTAAGCATACTAGCTAAGATAACCCTTGTCTTCTTTATAAGCCTTAGGCTAAGATAGCCTAGCTTAAGGTGCTATAAGTAGGCTTTTTAAAGAAGCTCCTAATAAGGCTCTAAGGCTAGCCTAAGGCCTTAATAGCCTTATAGGGCTAGCTTTAGTGTGCTAAGATCCCTTAGATCCTTAGAAATAAGATTATCTAAGGTCTGCTATAAGGTAAGGTCCTTAGGGGGTTTAGAGCGTTGCTAATAAGGCTATAGCTAAGTAAGGTCTTTATATCTACTAGCCTTTTATTACGTTAGTAGCTTAAGCCTTATTTTAAGCTATAAAAGGCCTTAATTAGTTAAATAGGTTAGTGCTTAGCGTCTTAGGCGTATAAGGTAAGTATAGTAAGTCGTTAGATTTAAGGGTACTAAAAGGGTTTTAGTGCCTTTAACGGTTAAGAAAAACTTGTTTTTCTAGTAATTAAAGAAGGCTAGTATAGCCCTTTGCTAACTTATTAGCTTATTCCTTAGAAAGAAGCCTTTTAATTAGTAGTGCCTTAAGCTACTTATAATATTAAGCCTTATATTAAGGCAATAAAGGGCCTTAAGAAGGTAGATCTTATAATATGTAGCTAAGCTGTAGCTAACTAAGACGTTAAAAGTAGCTATGCTAGATCTAAGGGGCCTTATAGGCCTACTGCTTATTATTACGTAGCTTAAAGTACTGTTATTGTCTTAATAGTTAATAAAAGAGGCCTTATTATTAACTATATAGACTAAGGTACTTATATTATATAGCAGGCTAGCTTAAAAGAAGCAATTAGCTAAGCTATACATTGTTAACTTATTAAGAGCTACTAAGTTATTAATTTTTAAGGTACTAAAATTAAAATTAAAGGTTATATATATAGCAAAAGCTAATCTAGTAGCTTATAATAAGCCTATAAGTGCTTTGCTAAGTAGGCGTTATAGAAGCTTATAAGGCCTCTTGCCTTAATGTTAAGTAAGCTTATTAAGGCTATGCCTTAGCTTAGACCCTTGCCCTAGCCCTTGCCCTTGCCCTAAGCCTTAGCCTTAGCCTTAGCTTATAGGCTGTTAATAGGGCACTAGGGCCTTAGAGGTGCCTTAAGGCTTAGGGGCCTCTAAGGTAGCCTTCTTTTTCTTCTTATTACGCCCCTTAAGGTTACGTAATTAAGCCTTAAAGGTAGCTTAATAAGCTAATAATCCCTTATACTAAGTCTCGTTAAAGATATCTTTTATAATTAAGCTAAGATTTATCTAGTTTAGATTACTACCTATAGCTATTATAGATTAAATAGTACTATAGATTTATTCTACTTAAGGTAGAAAGAAGGTAAATAAGGCTATTATATATTAATTAACTTAATCTTTAACAGCAATAATAACCTTAGCTATAGATAGCTAAGCTAGATAGTTGCTAAATTTAGTATTAAAGTTAGCTAGCGTTCTAGGGTAGCTACTAAAAGATAAGCTATAAAAGCCCTTATAGAAGCTCTCTTTCTTAAGATAAGTAGAATAAGCGTATTAGCGCTTTAATTTAAGATAAGCTTAAGTAGGGCTATTAATCTAAGCTATTAATTAGGCTAGGCTAAGGGCTAGGCTATCCCTTAGTATTATAAGAAGTATAGCTTTCTTAGCTATTAAGATAGCTTTAGCTAAAGCTAAGTTATTAACGAATTCTTAAAATTTAATAGCCTAAAGCATAATAGTAAGGGTCTGCTTTTATTAGTTATAATTCTTAAGTCCTACTAATTTAAACAAATTAAAAAAAACTAAAGCTTTCTTAAAAGCTTTTTAGATAAGGCTAACGTTTAAGGTAGCTAAAGTTATACTGCTAATACTACTAGTAGCCTTAACTAGTAGCCTTTGTTATAGCTAGTTAACTAACTTCTATACTTTTCTAGATAAATAGATAATCTAGCTATTTAAGGTAGCTTAGCAGGTATCCTAAGCCTATAAAGCGTCTCTTAATATACTAATTTAAGAGCCTAGATTAGTAATACTATTATATAACTACTATAGCCCTTAAAGGACTTAATTAGGGTTAAACCTTACCCCTTATAAAGGCTATACGCTAGCTATCTAGCTAGTGCTTACGCGTTATAAGGTAAGCTTTTAATTACGTAATCTAAGGTTACGTAATAAGGCATAAGGTTAGGAGTTAAGGTGCCTTTAGGTGCTATTTTCGAGTTATATAACTTAGGTTACGTAGCTTAATCTAGGATAGCAAGGGGTATAAGGTAGATTACGTAATATAGCTACCTCTAGGGTAAGCTATCTAGCAGGCTACAGCTAGGTTACGTAATATAGCTATTTCTTAAATAAGAAAATAAAGATATACCTATAAGTCTCTTTATAGGCTTATAACCTATTAAAATAAAGGTATAGGAAGATAGAGACTATAGGGTAAGTAAGGACTATATATATTATATTAAGCTAAGGATAAGAGAAAGGACGCTAGCTAGGTAGGGGATAGCGCCCCTTAAGTACATAGAATACTATTACCTTAGTCTATCCTTAAATATATAGTAAATACTAAGGAAATAGGACATCTTAAGGTAATACTAATCTCTCTTAAGTACCTAGCTAATAGGCTTTAGGGTAGCCCTGCTTAGCCCCGCTTTGCCCTGCATAGCCCCGCACTGCCCCGCTTAGCTACCTCTAGTAGCGTAAGCCACGTCTCTTAGTGCATGGTCTTAACAGACTTTATTAGCTTTAATATAGTAGTAATAATAGCTTATAGTAATAGTAATAAGTATATAAAATAACTTAAGGTTTAGCTTTTAGTTGCTAATTATAGAAGTATTATAAGTAGTAGAAGCTATAGGTAGAGGAAAGGTTCTTAAGGAAAGCGCTAAAACAGTAGCTTTAACTTTATTTTTGCTTAATAGCTTTAAAATATAAGATAAAAAACAGTAGAAGTTCTTAGCTACCTTAAGGCTAAGTTGCTAAAAGGTAAGGAAGTTAACTATAACTTTAACGCTTTTAGCTAGCTTTAAGAAGTCTACTAAAGGTATACCTTCTTAAGCTTTAATAGGGGCAAGGCCTTTTGTTTTAACTACTTTAACCTTTAGCTTTAGCATAGTAGTATTATAAATAACTAGATTAGTAGGTTTATAGCTTATCTTTTTATAATAAACTAGTAATAAAGAGTTTAATTTTACTAAGCTTATAGCTACTACTTTCTTTCTATTAGCTTTTTTCTTTTTAAAAGCTTTCTTAGTAAATAAAGCTAGTACTTTAATAAATTTCTAGACTTCTTCTTATAATATAGTATCTACCTTTAGTGTTAGGTAACCAAACGACTAGGGGGAAGTTACGTAGGGAAAACCTAGCTATTAAACCTACTTTAACCCCTCTTTAAGGTTATAGTAAACAGTATATAAGGGAGGACAGGTCTGCTAAGAGCATAAAAGGGGCTTAGAGATTAATGCTTCGTTAATAACACCTTTACCTTAAGGCGTACTATACCTACTATAGTAAAGCCTTTATAACCTGCTAGTAAACAACCTTTAAGCTTGCTTTATACTTTATTACTTTTTTTACTACTTAGTCTCTAATAGTTTAATCTTTCTCTATCCTTCTTATTAAAGCAAGGTAGACTAGTAGGAAGCAATATAAGCAATAAGAAGTTTATCTTAAGCAACTACTATCTCTTATAACAATAACTTAAAGATAGTTTAAAGCTAAACTACTAAAGGTTTATAGAACTTATAAAGCAATAACCTTTACAATAAACCTAAGGATACCTTAACCTAAGACGTTATCCCTAAGACTTAGGACTAGGTAACTGCTAACTTTAGCGGCCTTACTAAGGAAGAGCTAGATATATATATTTAAGTTATAGCAAAAGAGCTATACCTTTAATAAAAGAAAGATTACTTAGCTACCTTTAAAAAAAAAGAAGCGCTTATCTTAAATGCTTCCTTAAGCATTACCCCCTTTCTTACCTTTATAAGCAATAAGTAACCCTATAAAGAGTTAGCAGTAAGACTAAACTTTCCTTTAATCTTATAGTATAAAGAAGAAATATACGCTAATTTTTAGTCTTTCTTTATAATCCTAAGAACTTACTTTTATATCTAACTTAATACTTTTAAAGAAGAAACAATAAAGGTCCTTTATATAGTTATAGCCCTTTTACTAAAGGTTTACTAAAAGTAAAAGACGTACTTTACTACTAGTTACAATAGCAAGATTATAAAGGTTACGTTTAATAAGTTTAAACAATAGCTTAAAAATAGTATTAACAATAGTTTAACGCGCTACTTTAATACTAGCATAAAGCTTACTAACTGCTTACAGTAAGCTTACTAAAAGTTTATATTATTTTTAAAGTTTTATAAAAACATTAAAGCAAAGCTCTTAAAACTTATACTACCCTTTTACTAAGTCTATAACTTCTTCCTTTACCTTTGCCTTAAGCTATATAACTAAATACTCTATAGCAAGGTTTTAGTAAACTAGGTAGAAATAAAGAAGGCTAGGATTATTACTAAGACTTTCTTTAATAAGGAAACTAACTTAAAGCTAGCAGTAATATATAGTTAGCAATAACAGTAAGCAGTACCCTTTATAAATATTAATTAAGAACTTTATACTAATAACGCTAGCTTTTTATAAAGACCTTATAATACCTTTCGTAAACTAATTGTTTACTTTAAGTGCTAAGGACTAAGCTACTATAAGTTAAGATGCTTTACCTTTAACTATAAAAAGTATTTATTTCTTTTATATACTATAGAGTTTTATAGTTAGCTACCCTATTAGTAACCTAAGGGGGTAGTCCTTATAGACTCCTTTTAAATTTATAGTAGTACTAACAAAGAGCTATTAAAAGAGCTTAGCTAAGGATAAAAGCACGCTAGCCTTAAAGCTATTATGCTTAGGCTAGCGTATATCTAGTTTAACAGCAGATAGGTTGCTTTAAAAGTACTTTTTAACTTAAGAAGTAAAGTTAACTTAGTTAATAAAAAGGTTATAGAAAATACGCTTTTGCTTCTAAGACCTAAGGTCTTTACTATAGTAAAGGACTCCCTTCTTAAGGTCTTTAAAAGAACTATAAAGCTATTTAAAATAACTAATAACTAAAGAGTTATAAAGAGGTATCTACTCCTCTGCGTAGTAGCAGAGATTAAAGAAGACGTAATTTTAAGGATACCTTAGTTTAAGGCAATAAATCTTTATATTTATTAAGTAAACAATAAATAGAACTACCCCTTATTAAAGGAAAGTCTTTCCTTAGTCCTTATATCTCTATAGCTAGCTTATTCTATAAAATTCTATAAGTCCTTAAGGATTATTACTTTTCCTTAGCTATATAACTATAAGACTTAAGATTAAGCTCTTAAGGAAGTTATAGCAACCTTGCCCCTTAAGTATTACAACTACGCTAAAGTCTTTAATAAGGAAAAGGCAGCAAGGCTAGAACGTTTAGCTAGACGAACGTATACTATTAACCTTATTAAAAACCCTTTAATGCCTTAAGGACCTATCTACTTACTTATAGAAAAGGAGCTTTAGGTTTTACAGGATTACTTAAATAATGCTATAGCAAAAGGTTAGATCTAAAGGTTAATAAGCCTTTACAGCGCCTTAGTACTATTTATCCTTAAGAAAGGAAGCAAGCTATAACTTTACGTTAACTACTATATACTAAACTAGATAACTTATAAAAATAAAGCATTACTTCCTTTAATTCTAAAAATCTTTAATTAACTATAAAAAGCAATAGTATTTATAAAGCTAGATCTAAAGGATACGTACTACTAGATACGTATCTGTAAAGGTAATAAGTAAAAGATAGCCTTTTAATATAGATATAGCTACTTTAAGTACTATATAATGCCTTTTAGACTTATAAACGCTTTAGCAACCTTCTAAGAATACATTAATAATATCTTATAAGGGTTAATTAACTATATCTATATCGTTTACCTTAACAATATCCTTATCTATAGCTAAGACCTTACTACGTATATATAGTACGTCCGCTAAGTCCTTAAAAGGCTATAAAGAAAAAGGCTCTTTGCTAACCTCTTAAAGTATAAGTTTAAGGTTAATATAGTCTTATACCTAGGATTTATTGTCTTTCTAAAAGGGATCTATATAAAAAAGGATTAGGTTAAAGCTATTATAAACTAGCTATAACCTTAAAGCGTATATAATATAATATTATTTCTTAGCTTTATAAGGTTCTATTAACGATTTATTAAGAACTATAGTAGGATTATAGTCCTTTTAATAAACATTCTTTAAAGGAAACAAAAAAGGAACTTTAAGCTAAGCTTTAGTAAACTTATAACGTTTAATAGGTTAAAGTAAGCTTTCTTAGAAGAACTTGTTTTAACTTACTTTAACCTAATATAACTAACTTAAGTTTAAACTAACGTATTATAATTTGTAATTAGCATAATCTTATCTTAGGAGACGTAGAGAGGTTACTAGTACCCTATAGCTTACTTCTTAAGGAAGCTAATAGGGCTAAAAATCTAATACTTAACACTAAACGTAGAGATGTTAGCTATAGTTAAGGCGTTTACTATATAGTAACACTACTTTATATACACTAATAAAAAGATCTAAGTTATTACTAACTACCTTAACTATAGTTACTTCGCAGAGAAGTTAAAACTAGCTACTAGGTAGGTTATAGCTATAAAAAAGCTATCCCTTTTTAACTTTTAGATTAAATACTAACTAAGAAAAGTTAATCTAGTAGATAGCTTATTAAGAAGAGTAGACTATAAAGACAAAGGGGTAATATAGATAGAATATAAAAGCGTACTTTTTACGTTCTTTTAGCGATTTATAAGCAAAGTAAGATATACTAAGGATAAGAAGACTAAGCTAAAGGGTAATACTATATATAAAGTAAGGTCTTTGCTACTACTATAGAGCAAAGAAGTTGCTATAAGCTTATATAGTTTATAACTATTAAACGCCTTACTTACTAAATAAGGTATACTTATAGTATAAGTAGCTTGTCTTAAGCAAAGGCTTTAAAAAGAAAAGACTAAAGATAGTAAAGAGTTAGACTTAAGGTTGCCTTAACTTTATTAAGAGCTTGCTATAACGTTAAAGGTAGACCTAGTCTCCTTTAAGGAAGTACTTTATTAAGCATAAAAGAAGGATACCTTTTTTACCTTAGATAGAGTTATAAAAAAAGCTTAAGATAGTTTAAAGGGAAGTTAAAGTTAGTTTAAAAGGGTTAACTAGCTTATCTAGTTTAAAGAAAGGATTTATATACCCCTTAAGGTAAGACTAGAAATACTAATGTTATTTTATAATAACCTAATAAGTAAGTATTAAAGGGTTAGCTATATACTTACTAAGATAATAAAGATATACTACTAGCGTAGCCTAAGAAAGGACGTTAAAAAGCATATCTTTATATATATTAAGTACTAACTTATAAAGCTAAAGTACTATTAACTTTATAGCGAACTTGCTTTACTGCTTATGCTAGCTAGGCTATAGGAGGAAATATTTATAGACTTTATAATAAACTTCCTTAAGGTAAAGGGATAGTACTAATCCTACGACTTAATTTTAGTAGTTGTTAATAGATATACGTATTACGCTTTTTATATACTAACTTATAAGCAAATTACTAGCAATAGGCTAGTAAACCTTTTTTTTAATTATATCTTTAAGTTCTTTAGTATACCTATAGGAATTATTATAAACAAAAGCTTTGTCTTTATAAGCTAGTTCTAGTAAAGCTTCTACTACCTCTTTATAATTAAGTAGTAACTTAGTACTACATTCTACCTATAGACTAATAGCTAGATAGAACGCTAAAATTAACTTATTAAACATTACCTTTAAACCTTCTATGCTAAAGACTAAGCTAACTAAGCTAATAACCTCTTACTAATATAATTCGCTTATAATAATACTGTTTACTTAGCTACTAGCAAAACACCTACGTACCTGCTTCTAGGTCTATACCTATAAGCCCTAAGGAATATGCTTAAGCAGTTAACCCCGTTAAAGGACGCCTAAACCTAGCTTAACGACTTATAAGCTTCCTATAAGCTTATAGCAACCTTAATAAATAAAGCTAAAGAAAGCTATAAGAAATAGTATAACTAAAAAAAGGAAAAAGCAAACTTTAAAGTAAAGGACTAGGTCTTACTTTCTATAAAGTACTTAAACCTTTAGCAACCTAGCTAAAAGCTTATATAGAGGTATATAGGGCCTTACTAGATTAAGAGATAGGTTAAGACTAGTAGCTTAGCTTTTTAACTTTAACTACTTTTATCTATTAAAATCTATAACGTGTTTAATGCTATAAATTTAAAACTATTTAATAGTAAGGAAGGTAAACTAACTAAGCTAATAGATTACCCCTTTTCTATTAACAAAACCTTTAAGATTAAACGTATACTTAACTATAAGCATAAAGGCTATTACTATAAATACTTAGTTAAGTAAAAGGATTACCTTAACGATAATAACTTATAGTATACTAAAGGTAACTTTATAGCAACTAACCTACTAGCTAACTATAAAGTAGTATTACTAAAAGAAAAGCACATAAAAGCACTAAGGGAAAAAAGAAAGAAGAAGAAGTAGGGAAAAGAGTTAATTTCCTGCTACTAAAGCAGCTACCTATTAACTTAATAGCAAACTACTATTAAACAACTAGCATAGCATTATCCCCTTTTATACTATTAGCTATATATAAAATAAATTTTTTTTTTTAACTACTTTTCTTTTTTTTATCTATACCTTTGCCTTAAAGCTAAGAAGATAGCAAGCTTTTAGCGAACCTATTATAAAGCTTAGTTAGTATTAGTATTATCCTTATAGTCGTTAAGGAATTTTAAAACGCTAGCTAAAGACATAAGACTAGTATAAGCTAGTATATAGATCTTATCTTGCTTTAGAGTTATACTGCTAAAGGCTAGCTTTATGTTATATGCCTTATTAATAGCTTATAAACTATTAGTAAAAGAGCAGCAAAGCTTATAGTAAGTAAGGACTTACGTTTTGCTTCTTAACCTTAATTAACGCTGCTATAGTAAGGATATTAGCTATATTAACCTATACGCTTAAGAGCGCCTTTTATACAACGTCCTTATAGTAAACTACCTACTCTACTAAGCTATTACTCTTTAATATATAATAAAAGCCTTTATAGTAGTAAACTTAGTAAGCATAGATAAGGTTTTATAGAAAATTAGCTTAGTAAACGCTTAGCAAGAGAGCTATAACCTACTAGGCGTAGCTTAGCCTTTTTATAGAGGCAATAGAGCTTAAGGGTATTTTTACAAAGGGCGCTATAGTATAAGTTATATAGCTTATTACTACTAATATAATAGATGTACTTAATACTTTTGCTTATTTAAATTATTAGCAAAAGCTTTATAAAGAAAAGGTAAGTACCTATACTTTAGTTATTAATATAAGGCAGCAGAGCATTGCTATAGGCAAGGTCTTAGTTATAATAATAGGAAAGGTAGCAGCAATAAAGGATATAATAGCTATACGAATTAGCTTTAAGCCCTTAAAGAAAAAGGAAGAAGGTATATATAGCTTATACGCTAACAGAAGGTTAATATTATTGTTACTATTAACGTTAAAACTAAAGCAGTTAAAATCGTTAAAAACATTAAAAGACTTAAGGGAACTATACAGCAGCTTGCTACTAAGCCCCTTAGGGGTTAAAGGGGGAGTATTATTGCTAGTAAAAGCAGTAGCAATAGTAGTAGCGTAAGCTGCTATAGCTGCTTAGCTTACCTTTATAACCTTCTTTTTTAAAGGTATTATAGCAATCTATAAAATAATAAAGATAAAGTTAAATAAATCTTATAAGAGTTAGTATATATAGTAAAGCAGTAGCAAAGGAAAGTATAACGTATAGAAAGGTCGATAAAAGCTTAGGAGAGGCTTAATAAGGCAATAGTAATAATAAAGGAAAAGGAAGGAAAAGGGAAAAGAAAAAGGAAAAGGAAGAGGAAATAGGTAGCCTAAAAAGGTAGGCGTTTATAAGGGGGCTTTAAAGAACAAAGGAAGTAGCCTAAGCCCTTAACGCGTTACGCTGCCTAAAGTAAATAAGAAGTAAAGGCATCTAGCTACGTTAAAAAGGGAACAAAGAAACAGTACCCTATAGCTTGCTTACCCTTAACTATAACAAAGGGTTATAGTAGGGTTGCTATAAGGTTATAAAATAAGATAGCTTTAGCTGTTTAAGCACTAACCTTAAGGATAAGGTTGCTAAAAGGAAGGTATCCTATTAAGTAACTAAACAACTAAAGGGAAGTTACGTAAAGAAAACCTAGCTATTAAACTTACTTTAACCCTTCTTTAAGGTTATAGTAAATAGTATATAAGGAAAAATAGGTCTGCTAAAAGCATAAAAAGGGCTTAGAGATTAATGCTTTGTTAACAATACCCTTACCTTAAGGCGTGCTATACCTACTATAGTAAAGCCCTTATAACCTACTAGTAAACGACCCTCGAGCTTGCTTCGTACCCTATTACTCTCCTTACTACCTAGTCTCTAACATTTAGTACTAAGGAAGCTAGTTGCTTTAAGGTATTTTTATTATTAATATTAAGGAAGTTTAAGTTGCTATTGTTGTCTTTAAAGAGGTATTTAGCTTTATTTATTGCTACCTTTAGTAACTAAGCTACTACCTTTATATCTTTTCTTAAAGGTATACTAATATTAAATAAGGGTATAAGGGAGTTGTTTTACTTAGTTTAAAAGAAGTTAATATTATTACTATAGCTAAAAGAAACAGTATTAGCAAAAACAAAGGAAAATATTACTTTAAATAGCCTTACTAAAGAAGATAGTTGCTTTTAGTCCTAAAGGATTCCTTAGTAATATACTTAAGCAAGGTTTATATTAACTGTTCTTAAAAGAAAGACTTTATTATCTTTTATAGATAAGTTATATAAGCTTTTTAAGATAGTAGATTTCTATGCTTATAGCTATTTATCTTTAGGTACCTTATAGGATAGAGCATAGTAACCTATAATACTATAGCAGAAGTAGACTAAGCCTTAGGTTAGTATAGCTATTAACCTATTAACGTAGCAGTTCTTAGAGTTAGTCCTTAGCTTAAGTTAAAGAAGAGCTAGGTTCTAAGAGTTTTAGTTATAGTTAGTATTTATAATGCTATTAATATAAAGGTAAGTACTATTACTACTAAAGTAAAAGCATAAGTATATATTCTTCTTTTTCTAAGCATTAAAATCGTTGCTATAAGTATTATTATAAGTATTATTAAACGCTTAATAAAAAGGCTACTGCTACTAAGTTTATGTCTACGCTAGCTACTACTACTGTTACTGCTATTGCTAAAATAGCTGCTATTGCTACGTTTACTATTATAATAGTTAAGCAGCTGCTTATATAAAGACCTATATATAATCTAAGGGTAAAGGGGTACTTACTAAATTAGTAAGCTAATATATAAGCTATAAGTTTTATACTATTATTAATAAGTATTTTAGTATAAAAAGGAACGTTAATAAGCTAAAGATAAGATAGTAATAGTAAGTAGTAATATATTTGTTTATACTTATGCTAATTATAGTCTAAAGTACCTTTATATATAGTTTAAGGAGGTTCTTAGACTAGTTAGCCTTATTAATGCTTTTTTTAGCTTTAAGGACTTTTTATACTTCTTAAACTATTATTATAGTATTAGTAACGCTTTTATAGCTAAAAGCTTTATAAGAGATAGCTTTTAACTAGAGTTCTAGGTCTTAAATGCCTTTAATTACTTCTTAGATTAGCTGTTATACAGTTATAGATCACATAGGCTAGGCTTAGGGCTTAAATAACGTAGGGGTAAGTGTATGTATTGTGTAGACTCTACTCTCTCTTCCTCCTTTTAAGAGTAGGCACCCTTTAGTATACCTTTTAGACTCTGTCTCTATACGTTAGTGCTTACAGCAACGCTACCTCTATACTTAGACCTTCTAGTCCTTAAGTACCTTATATAGCTATTAGTAATACTTATCTAAAGGTTTAAAAGAGGTCCTACGATCTATACCTTTTTATATACCCCTTTAGTTAATAAAGGTATTTATACTCTATTAACTACTTATATACTTTAAATTGCTAGTATTAAGGTTCCTTTCCTTTTATAACCTTAGTTTTTTATAATCTAAGCTTTGCTTTCCTTTATTATTTATCTTTATTTAAAGCTTTCTCTTAATTAGTTAGATTAACTTTTAAGGGCTTACTTTAAACAGCTCTCCTTTTAGCCTTAATTAAGTAAATTAATCTACTTATGTATATAGGCATATGCCTTTAGCTTGTTTAAGCGTTTAAGTGTTATTATAGCTAGATTTCTTTAAAGCTTCTTTTTCTTCTTTTATTCTTTATTATCTCTAAGGGCGCCTTTATACTTATTTTTAAACTATCTTTACGCTTATGCCTAGCCTTTTTTTGTTATTACGTTAATTAAAGTAGGTTTTATAGCAGTGTTTAATTAAAGGGTTATTAGCTAATTCTTATATTCTAGGCCTCTTTCTTATTATAAGTCTTTTGCCTTTGTCTAAGAAGCAAAAGGGTTTATACCCTTTTCTTTTTAAGATTTATAAAGCCTTATATTTGTCCCCTTCTTAAGTAGTCTATAAGACCCCTTAGCTATCTCTTTCTTATATTTGTTAAAGGTTAAGCGTACTAGCTTAAGACGCTTTTTCTTCTTTTTTATAATCTATTTCTTTACTTACTTTTAAAAGAAAGTTTTATAAAGCTATATAGCGTTCTATAGTTTTAAGAGATCTTATTTTTCTTTCTTTAGTATAGCTTACTTAACGCTTTAAATTGCTAAATCTAGCTAGCTTTAATTTTAGCAATTAAGTTTATTCTAATATTAAGTCTTTATAAGACAGTTATTCTTCTTTTTTCTATCCTTCCTTTAAACAAGTTTAAGATTAAGATATTATAGACTTAGTTAATAATTAGATTAAGAGTTTAGCCTTTAAAGCTAGAGATAAGGTCCTTAAGTTATATAAGGATAAGGAAATAAAAGATAAAGAAGAAGAAAAGAGTAAAGCAAAGACTTCTTTTTCCTTAAGTAAAGAGTTTAATAAGGATAGTAATAGTGCTAGTAAAAGCCTTATACCCCTTAAGTTTTCCTTTTAAGTATATCTTCTTTTCTTTTGTTCTTCTTTCTTATCTTACTAAGTATTTCCTTTAAGCAGAAGGATTTTTATATAGCTAAAAAGCTAGTAAAGTAAGTGCTTTACCCTTTTAATTCTTATTTTTATAGGTCCTTTTGTTTAAGGTTGCTATTTACTAAGAAATTAAATCGTCCTTTAAGCTAGATCTACGATTATGCTTATAAAGAGCTAGATTTATACCCTTTTGCTTTACTACCCTTTCCTAAAGGTAAAGCCTCTGTTTAAGCTAAGGCTTATAACGTAAGCAATAAGAGCTTTATTCTTTTTAGTAAAAAAGAAATAAAAGATATAAAAGTTTAGATTATAAAACGTATTAATAAATTAAAAGGGAATTATATAAGCATTAAGGTATATTTCTTTATTCTTTGTGTTTAAGAGTTTTATAAACTAATTTTAAACTAAACTAAAAACAAAGAATCTTTTTTTATTTAGTAGCATAAATATCTTAAATAAGTAATATTAAAAGCTTTACTCTTTAGCGTTCCTTAGGTAGTTACTTATTTAAACAGTTTCTTTTTTTTTCTTTAACTTTAGTAATTTTTTATGTTATTTAATCCTTTAGTCTTAAACGCTACTTAAGTTAAGTCCTTGCCTAAGCTAAAAGCTATGTTAAAACCTAAGGCTAAAGGGCCTACCTTTACTCTTTAAAAATCGCTACTAACTTAAACAAAAAAGAATACCCCTTTTAAGCTAGTCTTAAAAATAACTCTTTTAAAGCGTTTAGCTCTTTTAGCTATTCCTTAATCTTCTTATAAGCGCTAAGCCTTAAGAAGTTAAGGTTCTATTTCTTAGCTTTATTGTTTTCCTTTAGTCTTAGTTTCTAAAGAATCTATAAACAAAATACCCCTTTAGCTTATTAACGATTAAAAAGAGTTTATATATAATAAAAAGAAAGCTATAAAGTAGGTAGGTTAAGCAGTTAGTAACTTCTTCTTATATCCTTGCCTTAGCTATGTTTAAGCTTTTACTGCTAAACAAAAGTTTAACTTTTTTTGTTATTACGTTTTAAGCGTAGGTTTATCTTAGTGCTATAACTATGCCTTAAGTAATTCTTACTATAATATATATATAGATCCCTATTCCTTTTACGTTGCTCTAAGTATTAACCTTCTTCTTAGGCCTTTAATATACTACTTTATCCTTAATATAGTAGTTAAGAAGCTTAGTAATAACAATCTCTTAGTAAGCTTACTGTTTCTTTATTTTTTATAAAAATAAGTTTAACGCTACTTCTAAGGTATAAAAGCTTTTATAAATTAGCTTAAGGATATTGTTTAGCTTAAGATTAATAATCTAGTGCTTCTTAGTCCTTTTAATTATAAGGATCCTAAGGCTAAGGACCTTACTATAGCAAAAGGCTATGCTACTTATACTAAGGGTATATAGAAGAAGATTATAAAGTATTATGCTATTAGTAAGATAAAGTAAAAGATATGCTCTTTTATTTCCTTAATAAGCTTTTTATTGCTTTATTTTCCCTTTTTTTTAAGGTTAAGATTAGCTACGTATAACCTTTGTCTTATACTATATGTTTTTATGTTTAAGCTAGCTTAAGCTTTTCTTTTTAATACATTCTTACTTAGTAACTCTCTTATGTTTAAGAAAGCTTAGAAGTGCTTAAATCTTTGCTTTATAAGTAGCTTTATAAGCTTATTAGCTAGTATATCTTATAATAGTATAAACTAAATGTTTATAGTATTCTTTTTATATTCTTACTAAGCTTATATAGCTTAGATTTTTATATACCTTAATCTTATATTTACTCTTCTTAAGTCTTTAATAATAAGGTATATAGTTTAAAGGTTATTATACGTAATAGTAAATCTCTTTTATAAGTTAAATCTTATCTTATTAAAGAGACGCTTAATAGTATAGGTTTCTTTTATAACTTAGTTTAAAGTAAGTAACTTAGCTTTAGTACTTAATGTTATTACTGTTTCTTAATAAGTAGCATTTTAGAGTATTAGACCTTTATAAAGGGTTATAATATATCTTTATAAAGACTTCTTAGTCTCTTTATTATTAGTAAATAAGGTATTACTGCTTACTATAAGGACTTTTATATCTCTAATCCCTTTATAAACAAGTAAGGTTTTCTTCTACGTATAGAGGTATTTAATTGTTTAATTAGCTGCCTTATAATACTTATCTTTTAGATTAATAAGGAAGCACAATAATAGTAAGGCTACGTATAAGATATCTAGTCTTATTATAATAGTAGTATAGAGGATAGACCTTATTTTCTTTTAATAGAGCTTAACTAACTCTTTTATAGCCTTAACTTTTATCTTTTTAAGTGTTAAAGATAATAGGATTAGCATAGAAAGTTAACGTTTCTTATCTATAAGGTTAAACCTTATAGCTACCTTTTTAATATATAAGTTAAGCAAGAGGTAAATCTTTTGCTTTTTTTATACTTTTATAAGCTTAATTCTAAGGAACTATTCTATGTTTCTCTTATTATATATCTTATATTTAGCTTAGAGACCTTTAATTTTTTCTTAATAAAGAGTTTTATTGTTTTTATAATACGTAACTATAATATTATTTATATAAAAGATAACAAAGAGATCTTGTTCTAGAGTAAAAAAGAAGTATAGTTCTTCTTTGCTTCCCTTTAGTCTAAGGCTCTTAAGTATCTTAAAGAACTCCTTAAACTATAGCCTAGGTAAGTCTTTAAGCTTATAGAGGGCTTTAATAAGCTTTAGGTACTTTTTATTTTTATAATATCCTTTAAGAAGGTTATATATAACTAAAATTATATTTTTATTTTTTTTTACGTTTAGAAACGCGTTCTTAACGTTAAACTTCTTTAACTTATAGTTAAACCTTACTATAATTGCTACTAGTATATAAAATAATTATATAGTAAGAGTTATAGCGTATATCCCTTTAATAGTTAAGGTATCTTAAAGGTTTCTTTTAATAATAAATTAAGCTTTATATCTCTTAAGGTTTTTATTTTAATTAAGCTTATAGGTAAATACTTATCTTATTAGTAGAGGTCTAACTAAAGCATTAGCTTAGTTTATTTTCTTTTACGTTCTTTTATTTTAAAGGGATTTAAACTTTTTATTAGCTACTGCTTTAAATAAGTCTTTAAATTTATGTTTTTTAAGCTTTCTTTAGTTGTTTAGCAGCTTTAGGAGGTCCTTAAAGCTTTTTATAAAGGCTATAGGAACTACGCCTTGCTTTAATGCTAAGTTTAGCTAAAGCAAATTCGTTACTATTACAAAGAAGGTCTTAAAGTGCTTTATATTTTTTATCTTTAGGGGTTATATATAATAGAAGTGTTTAAACGTAGCTATGCTTATCCTTAAGATTATTAAGTATATATATTACTTATAAATCTTATTACTTCTTCTTAGCTAAGGTATTAAGCTTAGTACTTCTTATGTTTAGTTTATATCTTCTTAAGCTTAGTTAGAACTTTTTACTAAACTTATTATAGTTTTTATATAAGTATTTAATCTAGCTCTTGCTTTAATTCTTAGAGTTTCTTAAGGTATTTAGAGTCCTATAAGAGCTCTTTTTTTATATACTAAAGTATAGTTTTAAGAATCTTTTGTTTTATTATTATTTTATAATAATTTACCTTCTTTTAAGAGTTCCTTGTTTAAGGCTAAAACCTTTGTTTTTGCTTTTCTTGCCCCCTTAGGTGTAGCCTGCTGTACCTAGATCTTAAACAAAAGCTTCTTTAGCTGCTCTTAAAGAAAGGTTCTATACTATATATAGTTTTTTTCTTTATTTTCTTTAATTTTATATCTTTTTTAATTAAGTTTAAAGATCTTAGGCTTTAGCTTATCTTTGTTATATAAGTTAAAGAAATAGCGTTTATTAAACTTTATATTCTTTAATTTTATAACTTATTCTTTATTAAAGAGCTATACTTAATATATATTTAAGGAAACGTAGCTTATAAGATAGCTAATATACGCTCTTAGGCTTGTCTTAAAGAACCTTTAATTCTTCCTTACTTTACAATCTTTATTAAGGTAATATGCTTTATAGCTATAAACATAAATACTATCTTAGCTAAGCCTTAAGTTTATAAAGTAATTATAAATTAAGTTTAAAGCGTTATCTTAGAACTACTGTTTAAGCTTATTAATTAAAGCTCTTATTTTATTACTTTAAGAAAGACTAATGTTATAGAGATAGGCAGCTGCTTTTATAGTCTTAAGCTATAGCTCCTTAAGCAGATAAGCTTTCTTTTGCATTTTAATCTGCTTAAGTATAATCTTTTGCCTTACTTACTTTACTATACTATTTAGTTTATATATATATAGTAGTATAAGCTTAAGATTAATGCCTTTTAAGTTTACTTATTCTTAGTATTAAGTAAGCCTTTTAATTGTAATTACTGCTTTCTTATTGTTTTAATAGATCTTATAAATCGTAAGCTTATATTACCTTTTAACCTTTCTTTTAAATTAAAAAAGTAAGTTAAAGACTATATTATAAGTCTTATTAAAGAGTAGTTTTACGTTAATTATTTTACTATACTTATCTTTAATCGTTATAAGCTATTAAGCATTATTATACCCTTTTTATACTTTTAAAGGTCTTAGTAGATCCTTTAGTAAGGCCTTATACTTTACCTTTCTAAGGTCTTTTAAGATACTACTTAAGTAGCATAAGTCTTTACGTAAATCTTATACTTAAGGCGTTTAGTTCCCTTAATCTTAACGTTATAAGCGTTTTAGATAAGCGCCTTTAGTACCTTAAGGCTAAGGTATCCTAAGCGTAAATGCTAAAGCTTTTCTTTATCTTCCCTTAAAGTTACTAGGTCTTTTAATAGTCTTCTTTAAACTATAAGAATACTTAATTTAAGCTTAAAAGCTATATATTTGTTAAGATAAGGATTATAAGGATATTAAGGATAAAAAGAATAAAGCTTATATTTAATAAAAACAAAGCTATAGGCGTAAGTAAGCTAAGCGACTACTATACTTACTTCTAGGTCTCTAAAGCGTAGAGTATAGTTAAAGCTATTATACTATACTTTAGCCTTAAACAGCTTAGCTTCTAAGATAATATTTATATAAAAGCTTTTTATAACTATAACGTTCTTAAATTTAAGATCTTTAGTCTTTTCCTTATAGTTTCTATTTAGTACCCCTTAAAGTACTTGTTTCCTTCTTTTAAGGATAAGGAAATTAGTTAAGCTTACTTAAATAACCTTATCTAAGTTATATAAGACGAAAGAGTTAAGCATTAGGCAAGGCTTAATCGTTAATAAGGTAAGTTATACTATAATTATTAAAGATAGTGCTTTCTAAGAGTAAGTAATAAAGGCGCTTTCCTATAGTTATAAATATACCTATATTAAGTAGATAAAGGAGATTTATAGGGTTAATAAGGGTTACTGTAAGCGATCTAAGGAGCTTTACTTTCTTTTCTTTTAAGTTAAAAGCTTTTATCCCTTTTATATCTTAGTTTACTCTCTTAAGGGTTACTTAGAAGTTAGCTTACTTATCTCCCTTAATGTTCTTAAGTATTATACTTATATGCTTAGAGTTTTTTAGATAAAGTACTTTTCTAAAGGCGTACTTAACGTTTCTATACCCCTTAAGCTTCTACTAATATAAGATTCTATAAGAGTATATATAGTAGAAACTTTCTATTGCTTTAGCTAAGTATAAGCTTCTATGTCCTCTTCTATAAGCCCTTCTTCCCCTTTTGCCTTAGTCTCTTCTATAGCCTTAAAAGTTACTATAGCTTAATTTTCCTTTTCTTTACTAAAGAAACAAGGACTAAGCTTTCTTTTCTTTTTTAACTTAAGGTTAAGGGGTTAATATAGTTATAGATAGAGTAGTAGTTTCTTTACTCTTTTTACTAATAATAGCTATTAAGATTTAAGAACGCTTTTTTTTTACTTAAATCTTAGCCTTAAAGAACTTAATATACTTATTAAGCTTTAGAATACTTAAGACGTTATCTTTTATAATTGCTTTATTAAGTTTAAAAAGCTTTTTTGCTAACTAGTTAAGCTTAAATTTTTATTTAGCAGTATAAAGGAAGTTCTTAATTACTATAAGCTCCTTAGCTTTAAGCAGATTAAGTATAAGCATTACGCTATATTTATACTAGAATTTCTTAATCTACTTTTCTATGTTATTTCTTGCTTTTAAGCCTTTAGTAAGTACCTCTTTATACTTATCTTAAGCTATCTTCTTTTAAGCGTACTTACTTAAGGCAAATGCTACTATTAACTCTTTAGTTATTATTTAAGTTATAACTATAATTTTGCTTTTAGTAAGTCTTTGTATAATGTTATTATATATATTATTATTAACTGTCTTTGTTATCTATAGCTTAAGTTAGCTATAGGCTTATAGCTTGCTTTTTTGTTTTTTAAGTTTAGTATTATATTTACTTATATAAAAACAGTATATAATCTTAAGAGCTTTTAGGTTTATATTATTAAGATCTATAGTAGTTAAGGAGTAGTTTATTTTTTTTTTTTATCTTAAAGGCTTAAACCTCCCTTTAAACAAAGGTTTTTACGCTACTAAGGTTAAATTTAAGTAAAGGTAGCTATAGCTGCTATTTAATAATAAGTATTATTAACAGTTAGTATCTTTAGAGCTTTATAAGGGTTATATTTAAGTAGGTTTACCCTTAGATTAACTTTAGACTAGATTTTAAGCATAAAAGCAGTGTTTTTAAGTACTTATATCTACTAGAACTAGTCCCTATTAGACTTTAAGTAGAGCTTTTTTAAGTCCTTTTAAGGAGCTATAGTAATCTCTTTTTTATTAAATATAAGTTTTTAACGTTATAATTATACTACTTAGTTTATTAAAAGTTTCTAGTTTCTTTATTAAACTATATAAGCTTATAACTATTATATAGTTATAGATTATATAGGCTAAGCTTAGGGCTTAAATAACGTAAGGGTAAGTGTATGTATTATATAGACTTTACTCTCTCTTCTTCTTTTTAAGAGTAGGTACCCTTTAGTATACCCTTTAGACTCTATCTTTGTACGTTAGTGCTTACAGCAACGCTACCTCTATACTTAGACCTTCTAGTCCTTAAGTGCCTTATACAGCCGTTAGCAATACTTATCCGGAGGTCTAGAAGAGGTCCTGCGATCTGTACCTTCTTACATTAGCTTAATAAGGTAGTATTCTTTAAGGCGTATAAGGTTAAAGGCTAAGGAACTAGCTAAAGGTTAGTTATAAGCTTCCTTATTCTTTATAGTTTTTATAACTTACTTAAAGTATTTCTTTAGAAGTTTATTAGCTAGTTAAGCAAGCTTTAAATGCTTTAGTAAAAAAAAGATCTTTTTAGTAGTAAGATTAAGCAAGAATTCTTTAATTAAAGCTATTTTATAACGCTTAAGGTTATCCTTAGTTACCTTATCTTCTTTAGCTTAGTAAAGGACATAAGCTAAGGTTTTTTTTTTATTAATAAAATTTATAGCTCTGCTATTAAGCATAAAGTTAATAGTAGTAATAATATTACTATACTAAACTTAAGTTAGTAGAGTAAAAATAGTATAAGTATAAGAAACTTAGTCTAGCTAGCGCTTAATAGGTTTACTTTCTTTAAAAGAAGTAACTAAGGTAAATACGTATCTTATTATCTTAAGGGTAGGTAGGTAGGTCTAATAGTAGCTTAAATTAATAAAATTATAGATTAAGTTTATAAGAGCATTATTAAATTTATTACTTTTATTATAATATTCTTAATTTTTAGTTAGTTACTTACTGTTATATAGTAAAGTAAGTAAGTTAAAGCTTAAGCTTTATTTAATTAAAAGATTTAAATTAATTAGTAAAAAGCTCTTAAGCTTTAATAATTCCTTATCTTATACTTAAGGTCCTTTGCTTATATAAGCAAGCTATATATAGCGTCTTTTTAAGGTATTTATAAGGCGTTTTTATAGCTTACTAAATAAGGGATAATAAAAAGAAAGGTTATAAAAGCGATTAAGCTTATAAAGATAAGGATAATAAAAGAAAAAAGATTAATTAAAGGAAACAAAAGCAAAAAGCATAGCTTTATAAATATAAAGATTAAGATAAAAGGATAATAAAGAGTATAAGGAAAGAAATTTATAAGAAGAAAAGCGTATAATAAGAGCTTTTTTATTAAAGGGGAATAAGAAATAAGATTTAATAGTAAGGTAAGGGTAAACGGGTATAAGTAGCAAAGATAAAGGCTATAGCATAAGGCTCCTTAAGCAATTAAGATTATAGCTTTTAATTAAGAAAGATAATCTTAATTAAAACGATTAAAAAGGCAAGAGGCAACTTAAGCTTAAGCTTTTAAGATTAACGTAATCCCTATAGCTTATACTAAAATAAATAAGTACTTAAAAAGAGTAAATTAAGTGCTATAAAGAAAGAAAGGTTCCTATCTCCTAAAGTAGCCTATAAAAGCAAGCTATCTGCTCCTTTATAATCAGGATAACGTTCCTCTGACTCTAGGTCCGGCCCTAACAAATACACAGGGTACATGTCAAGTTCGAAGTGCTTCGCTCCTGCCGCCCAGACTCCTCAATCCCGGAAAGCGCGCGATGCCTCCTTCCGTCTAGACCGGGAAGAAACCGCAGAAGGCAAGAGCCAACCGACCTCGAAATCCAACGTCCATCCAAGTCAAAATCACGTCACGCAGAGACAAACTTGTCCTTTTCAACTCCTCCCGATTCCTCATCGTCAGCCTCATCCCGCGTCCTCGACCTCACACGCATCAACGTGCCCGGGCCGGCTCGTCCAGCGTCAGACAGCAAGCCAAGGGCGTGTCGAGAAGACAGCCAGGTCCACGCTCGCCTGAATATGGATGGAGTACGGAGTACGGAGTATACCTCCAAGAGAACGCAACGTAAGTGGCAGAGTGTGTCTGACCGAGAAGAGGGACGATATCCCCACTGAAAACGAGGGGTCCAGAAACATACCAGGGCTGCGAACCTCCATCCCTCCCTCCCAGCCGGCCAGGGCAGGCTGTTTCACAGCCGGAAATCGCTTTCCCGTCTCAGCATCACCGGGCCAAAGTCCATTCGCACGAGCTCGGAACACCGTGCTCAACACATGGTCGTTCCTTTGAGCCTCACGCCAGCACCGGCGCCTCCCGCCGGGCTCGTCGTTCCTCCTCCCTGGTCCTCACACCCGGCCGCATCCTCCCCCTCTCGATTGAGACCTTGTTTAGCCCGCCGACGGCCAATCCTCTGCGCAATGTGCTCGTTACCGTACGAGTACACATCCCACTCTTCTACCAGGTTGCATGGAAACCAATCCATACCGGGGTAGAAAGTCCCCTCCCCCCCGGGGGGAGAGGCATTCCGGCCCGGCGTGATCCTTTACTTGTACGAGTACGAGTACGAGCGCACAACCTTGTCCATCCCGAACCCCGCCCCTTGCCCTTGCGGATGATGCGCATCGGATGACACGATCCCCTCTTCAACCGTGAAACGCGCTCGCAGACGATCCATGCTCGTGACGCGCTGCCAGGTGCAAGTTGTCTCGTACTCATACGAGTCTCCCGTACGATTTCGAGTGGAGGCGCTGAGAAATGGAAGCTACCCCGTGCTCTGTCAGATCGCGATGGAGCTCGACGATGAAACGGGGATCTCAAGCCTGCGCGGTCGACGACCCGACAGGACGCGAATGCCCCGTCTCTTGGCTGACCTTCCGGTCTGATGCTAGCAGCGCGGGCTAGAACCGCAAATGTCTCGCTCTGGAGGGTCCGTCATCCGCAGTCGCGCCCTATGGGGAGCGTCAAATGACGTCTGGTGCCCACGATTTGTTACCACGAGCAACGACCCAGCTCGCTTGCGCTTCTCCTTCTCGCCTGCACGGTAGATGCGGCGAGTTGCCGGCGCCGCGATGCCATTCCCGTTTCCGCGCCGTTGCCGTCCCGCCCTGCAACGATCCATCGCTGCGACGTCTTCACATGTGGTTGTACGACGAGAGAAAATGTACGAGTGTATAGCCCGTACTATCTTGTGATGCGCATCATCATTCCAGCTCTACAGGGTATCTCAGAGATCAGATTGAGTTGCAACATGCCCCGGCGCCCATGAGTGCGAGTCCGATACGAGTACGAGATCTCTTCAGGAACGCATACACGAAGCATTCCCTTGCGAATTTCTTCGCACCAGAATGCTCACGCGCGACATGTGATCCTCGATACCCACCCGGATCACGGCCCCGCCGCATGAAATGCAAATCCGGGATACTACCCGTACTGAGGCAGATCGAAGCAGCAAGATACGGCATGCAGGATAGACGAGGGGGGGGCACAGGATGGCAATGCAGCACAGATGAAGGGCAGGCAGGGGACACCACCCAGCATAGATGAAACCGGTCGAAATAGGAAATCCAGCGAGGCACACCATTCCAAGGCAATATATCCGCGGTCTAATCACGGCACATCGTCCGCCGTCTCCACGTCCGCGTCGGACGTGCGATCCCTGCCGCGCCGAGAAGGTCAGCCCGGCTCCGTGTTAGCCAGGCTCGCTCGTCGTCCGGTCCTGGCGGAGACGCGAACTTCCATTCCCGGACCACTCTCCTGTGCGTCCATCGTCCGGGCGTCTCGGAGATGGCACGCTGCACGGCATGCGACCACGGCCGCAGATATTCGTACTGGTACCGCAGGAAGAGTGCAGCACGGGCGCGAGGCAAGCATCCGCGAACTCGGCCGACTTGGACGGAGGGTCTGGTACAGGGCCCAAGTTCCCCCGAGCGACAGGGGCGGACGGCGCTCGCGCGGGCGTGTGCATGCCCTAGCCCAAGTCCGAGGCGCGCCGGGCATGCTGCCCCGGATCGTCATCTCGCGATGTGACCCTCTTTCGCGGAGAGACTTTTTCAGATGCCTTGATGCGGAAGTATGTGTAGACAGGTGTCAGTATGGATGAAGACAGGTCTCAGGATGGATGCAGAGATGGGCGTGAGGATGCTCGTGTACAGAGTGCGTGCGTGTGCAGATGCCCTCTAAACCACCAGCTGTAAGTGCATAGGTGTGTGCGTATGTGCAGATCCCTCTCTGTGTGTGTGCGTGAAGATTCCCTCTGTGCGTGTCATCCCGCAGACGAAGCCGAATCTCCGTCTATATTCCCTGAATGCAACCCCCGTATCAGCATCGTCAACGACTCTGCATTGTCGCATTGTCGCCTTCAGCCCATCATCACGACATCCCTCACCATCACCTATCTTTGTCTCCATATCGCTATGCAAAGTTCACGTCCTCTTTCTTTCCTCCTTTGGTTTTTCTTTCGGCGGGGAAAATTCCCTCCTCTCCCCCTCACTTGTCCAGGGCACCTCATCACATGAAGAGACAAGGACAGATCACAGCACGGGATGCAACGCACCGGAAGCTATCCGCCAGAGACATCCCCTCACAGACGTCTCCTCACCCGTCTCACCTTGCAAGACTCCCCTCGAGAGACCCTCCTCGAGAGACCTGCTCGAGACTCTGTCCCCCGATCCGAAAGCGTATCACGTTGCATTCGCGCAACGCCCGCCAAGGCTCGATGCTTGGACGTGGCTCGGCCTCGACGTCGCTCGCAGAGTGCCCCCCGGCCCTCGTCTACTTCTTCCAAGCAAGCCTCCGCATCTTCCAAGCTCAGCCTCCGCCGTCTCAGGCCGGATGCCGGGCGCTCTCTCGACATCGCCTGACACGAGCAGCGCGCTTGTCTCTGCTGTCTGTTGTCTGTTGTCTGTGTCTGTGTCTGTGTCTGTGTCTGTGCCTGTCCCTGTGTCTGTGTCTGTGCCTGTGCCTGTGCCTGTGTATGCCTAGGCATTGTGTGTGTGTGTCTGCGTGCCTAGGCATTGTGTCTGCGTGTCTGTGTGCCTGTTGTCTGTGGTCCTGCGTGTCTCGAGGCATTGTGTGCCTGCCCGTACACAAGCACCCAGCGGCCTCGTCCTCCGTGTGAGCCTGTATGTACGAAGACCTGGGCGGGACAGCCAAAGTAAGACATGACGACGTCCCCTATCTTCCCGATCCATCCTCCCGAGCGTCCGCCGTCTCGAAACGCGGCATCTGACGTGCGGAAGCGCATCCCGTCCATCTCTGCAGAGACAGCGTCAGCTTGTCGTCGCCGCACCCTCTCTTCCGACTTGTCTCGCCCTCGCAGATGTGTCCAGCCTTCCCCGCCCAAATCCCCTACTCACCCGAGGACGAATACCTGTGTGCTTGATCGTGGGATATTCTCCGTACCCCGCAGAGTATGGACTCCCCTTTCTGACACCGTCGCATTGTCGCAGCCGCACGAATCAGGTCCCTGCTGCATCGTGCTCAATCGACTCCGTAGACCAGTCCACTCGCGGCCGAGCATGGCACGACTCACTTCGACCAGCTGGTCTTGGCCCGTATTCGTCGTCGTCGTCCGCACTGCCTCGAGACCCGCGTCGGACCATCTCAGACTCCCCACATATTCGATGTCTCTGAACCCATTGCGTCGAGCGACGAGTACGAGCACTCCCATACTTGATCAAGGCATCACCGGCATCAGGGTCTGTTCATCCACGACGAGGGCAAAAACACGCACGCGCACGCCTCCTGCATCCCGCGACGGCTTCAAAGTCCCCACGCGTGCTAATGTAGGTACCGAGTACATTGCGCGTGCAGGCACAGCGCGTCATGCGAGCCCGCGATGGGGCACGAGCTGTAGGTCCGCGGTACCTCGATGCAGACCGACATGAACCTTCATGCAGCTCCTGCCCTCGCGCATGCGCTTCCCACCAGTCGCTCCTGCCTGTGCGAGCGCGATGGGCGTGAAAGTGAAGAGGAAAGAGCGATCAAGACGAGAGACGCACAAGAAAAGAATTCAATGAATTTTGTCAAAATTAGTAATACAATGAGAAGAAATTGTAGGAAATAAAACAAAAAAAAAGAAACCCAGAAATGCATCACGATGGAGGCAAAAGTGAGGGGCGTCATCCAGCATCGCCAACAACATCCAGCCAAGGTAAGCAGCACGCATCATCATCCTCCAGATCCCCCCGCAAATCAGCGTCCCCAAACACCATCAAATCAAGTCCCTCCCCGTCACTCCTCGTCACGGGACACGCAATGATCGATGGGCGTGCAGATCAGCGCGAGGATCCCCCGCATCTTGAACCCCCCTCCCTTCCCCTCTTCCATCTTTCCCCTCACATTTCCCCTCGATGACGTCCAATCCAAGGCCAGACCGGACCTTTTTCAGCCCTCGGCCCCGTGCAGCTGCTCGCTCGAGTGCGGATTGGTGCTCGTATCGAACATACCGAACCCTCCATCCTGAACGGGACTGACGCTGTTGTCCAGATGCCGCAAAGTACGGGGCACTCCAACGGATATGGAATCGATCCATACAAGTACATCCGATGAGCATGAGTACGAGTAGAATCCTGGGCATTTGGATGTACGCTACTGCATAGCCGACCTCCACCACCCACAGTAGCTCCAATCCTTCGCGTGCCATGTTCACGAGAAGGTCGCCCGACATCACTACTCTCCTATCCTCACGCGGCAGTCACACTCATCGTCATCGTCATCATCATCGTTGACGTCGTCGTCGCTTGCGCCATCCGAGAATGGTTCCTCTTCGAATGAGCCTCACATATGACAAATCGCAGGTCTAAGACACGCCCGCCACCGGCGTCCCAGAGCCTCAACCGCCACGAAAAAGCCGTTGCAAGGCGGCGATGGCGGTGGCAGCATCGGCGACGTTGATGAGTTCGGGAGCATGAATGGGTCCCTTTGGGTCCCCGGGTCTCCGTGCTTCCAACCGTTATCAGGAATGCCCTCCCAGAGGGCGCCGTTACATCACCGAAAATCTGTAAACCCCCCCCCCCC